>JAJQKJ010001998.1:72500-246328 GCA_029574335.1 Rana kukunoris | reverse complement strand
GTCACAGTGGGCCGTGGCCCTGGGATAAGATAGACGGAATGCGACTCCGTAACGGCTCGGTTTGGGTCTGTCTAGGAATGCGGTTTTTTCAGGAAAGCAATCAGCTCTCCTCGCAGGGACGGGTAAGTACTTTTATCTCCTGTCTTGGCAGGATGGAACAGCTGGGGGGGTAAAAACCACGTCGCACGACCACGCAATTGTCAGTTAAAGCAACGCAGTGCCGAATCGCAAAAAGGGGCCAGGTCCTTAAGCTGCATAATGGTCTGAGTCTTAAGTGGTTAAAGCAGTGTGCAAAGTGATCACCTTCCCTTCTCCCAGTCTGAGTTCTGTGACAGGAGGCGGATGTATCGGTCTCGTGTTTTCAGGTAATGATTCCTTTTCGGTAAATCTGTTGTGATTTTTTCCCGATAGGAGAGAGACGACTTGGAGGCGGAGCGGGGGAGGTTGTATCTGGATGCCGAGACTCTGAATGGGGAGAAGTCTTCACTCCGTCTACAGCTGGAGGTCACCGCCAGAGAAGGGCAGGACCTGAAGGAGAAGCTCAGCGACATCCAGTGAGTGTTCGCCCCCCTCCCCTGCTCCGTTCGCCCCCTCCCCCGCTCTGTTCGCCCCCTCCCCTGCTCCGTTCGCCCCCTCCCCCCCGCTCCGTTCGCCTCCTCCCCCCCGCTCCGGGCAGTTGTGGGGGTCGCCTCCTCCCCCGCTTCCGTTTGCCTCCCTCCCCGCTCGTTTTCCATCCTTCCCCCCGCTCCGTTTTCTCCTTCCCCCGCTCCGTTTTTCCTCCTTCCCCCCGCTCCGTTTTCCTCCTTCCCCCAGCTCCGTTTTCCTTCCACCCCAATCCCCCCCCTCCGTTGTTCTCCTTCCCCCGCTTCCGTTTTCCTCCTTCCCCCCCCTCCGTTTTTCCCTCCTTCCCCCGCTCCGTTTTCCTCCTTCCCCCCCCCGCTCCGTTTTCCTCCTTCCCCCCGCTCCGTTTTTTCCTCCTTCCCCCCCCCGCTCCGTTTTCCTCCCCCCGCTCCGTTGCCTCCTCCCCCGCTCCGTTTTCCTCCTTTCCCCCGCTCCGTTTTTCCTCCTTCCCCAAGCCTTCCCAGGGGGCTCCGTTTTCCTCCTTCCCCCCCGCCTCCGTTTTTCCTCCTTCCCCCCGTTCCATTTCCCAGTTGTTTTCCTCCTTCAACCCCCCCGCTCCGTTTTCCCTCCTTCCCCCCGCCTCACTCCGGTTGTTTTCCTCCTTCCCCCGCTCTCCGTGTTTTCCTTTTCTCCCCCCGCTCCGTTTATTCCTCCTTCCGAAGGTGGACCCCGCTCCGTTTTCCCTCCTTCCCCCCGCTCCGTTTTTCCTCCTTCCCCCCCGGAGTTTTCCTCCTTCCCCCCGGACCTCCGTTTTCCTCCTTCCCCCCCGCTCCGTTTTCCTCCTTCCCCCGCTCCGTTTTCCTCCTTCCCCCGCTCCGTTTTTGCCTCCTCTTCCCCCGCTCCGTTTTCCTCCCTTCCCCCCCCCGCTCCGTTTTCCTCCTTCCCCCCGCCTCCGTTTTTTTTTCCTCCTTCCCCCCCCGCTCCGTTTTTCCTCCTTCCCCCCCCGCTCCGTTTTCCTCCTTCCCCCCCCCGCTTCCGTTTTCCCCTCCCCTTCCCCCCGCTCCGTTTTCCTCCTTTTTCCCCTTCCCCCCCCGCCTCCCGTTTTCCTCCTTTCCCCCCTGCTTGTCCGTTTTCTCCTCCTCCCCCCCCCCCGCTCCGTTTTTGCCTCCTTCCCCCCCCATTCCCCCGCTCCGTTTTGCCTCCTTCCCCCCCCGCCCTCCCCCGTTTTCCCCCCTTCCCCCCGCTCCGTTTTTCCTCCTTCCCCCGCCCCCCCCTTTTCCCCTTTTCCCCCCCCCCCGCACCTCCCCCCCCCCCGCGTGCCCGGGTTTGTTGCCTTGCCCTTCCCCCCCCAGCCCCCCCCCGCCTCCTTCCCCCCCTCCTCCCCCCCCCTCCGTTTTGCCTCCTTCCCCCCCCCCCGCTCCGTTCCCCCCCCCCCCTTGCCTGCCCTTTCCCCCCCCCCCGCTCCGTTTTGCCTCCTTTCCCCCCCCCCCCGCTCCGTTTGCCTCCTCCCCCCCCCGTTTTGCCTGCTCCCCCCCCCGCTCCGTTTCCCCCCCCCCCCGCCCCCCCCCGCCTCCTCCCCCCCCCCCCCCCGCTCCGTTTGCCTCCTCCCCCCCCCTCCGCCTCCCCCCCCCCCCCTCCGTTTGCCTCCTCCCCCCCCGCTCTCCGTTTCCCCCCCCGCCGCCTCCTCCCCCCCCGATCCGTTTGCCTCCTCCCCCCCCGATCCGTTTGCCTCCTCCCCCCCCCCGATCCGTTTGCCTCCTCCCCCCGCTACGTTTGCCCCCTCCCCCCCCGCTCCGTTTGCTCCGTCCCCCCCTGCCTGTCCAGGGAGCCCCGCGATGTCGGCGCCCAATCTTCAGATCGACTCCCCGGTACTACCGCCGCCATTCCTGGTAAGGGAACCAGGCAGTGAAGCAGTTCAGTTCCCTACTGCATATGCGCAATTTACGCTGCGCTTTCTGATTGGCGGTAAGGAAAGAAGGAGGGGGTGTTTTAGTTCCGGTGTACAATTTACTGCTGCTCAGGGGCCCTGGGCTTCAGCAAAAATGGCGGCCTCCGGCAAGAAGTAACGGGAGCAATGCTGGAGGCAATTTACGGCACGCGCTAATTGTGTTAGTTTATTAATGTGGAATGTATGTTCCTTGCTAAAAAACTTTATTTTTTTTATCAAATTATTATGTGTAAAGTTCCACATTCATAAAGGAGAACGCCAATCAATTCCATTTTTCTTTTTTAAATAACAAACATACTTACCTCCTCTGGCCCCGATCCTACTCTTCTAACCCCCCCCCCCCCCCCACGGCACTCCTAGCTTCTCTGAGACCCGCTGTCTATGGGGGTACGCTTCCGAGTCCTGCTGTTGTTAACGACCCCTTTAACCACTTCAGCCCCGGACCCGGCCCCTTTTTGCGATTCGGCGCTGCGTCACTTTAACTGACAATTGCGCGGTCGTGCGACGCGGCTCCCAAACAAAATCGACGTCCTTTTTTCCCCACAAATAGAGATTTCTTTTGGTGGTATTTGATCACCTCGGCGGCTTTTATTTTTTTTGCGCTATAAACAAAAATAGAGCGTTTAAAAAAAAAAAAATCCAATATTTTTTACTTTTTTCTATGATTAATAAATATCCCCCCAAAATATATAAATAAAATAAAAATAAATATTTTTTTTTTTTCTCTTCAGTTTAGGGCGATACGTATTTTTCTACATATTTTTAGTAAAAAAAAAAAAAAAAAGGTCGCAATAAGCGTTTATTGATTGGTTTGCGCAAAAGTTATAGTGTCTACAAAATAGAGAATAGTCTTTTTATTTTATTTTTTATTTATTTTTTTTACGACTAATGGCGGCGATCAGAGATTTGTATCATGACTGCAACATTGCGGCGGACACATCGGACACTTATGACTCTATTTTGGGACCATTCACATTTTATACAGCGACCAGTGCTGTAAAAATGACACTGGCAGCGAAGGGATTAACCACTAGGGGGCGCTGTAGGGGGTTAAGTGTGTCCTAAGGAATGGTTCTTACTGTACGGGGGGGGGGGGGGGCGTGGCTGGACATGTGACGTCACTGATCGAACAGGTGACAGGCTCACTGGGAAGGTTTGTTCACGCTCACCTCTCCCCGTTCTTCCTCTCTGTGATTCGATCGCGGGACGCGGCGGCGATCGGGTCTGCTGTTCCCGCGGGGGGTGGTCACGGAGAAGAGGACCGGGTTTGCGGGCGCGCCCCACGGCTGTGGTTTTTAAAGGAGACGTACAGGTACGCCCTTGTGCCCAGCCGTGCCGTTTTGCAGACGTATATCGTCGTGCGGCGGTTCTCAAGCGGTTAACCCTTGCCGCGTGGGCACAGCCCAAATGCAAGGGGTAGATTTTTTTTTTTTTTATTTGCCCGGCGTTGGGCTTTAACCCCTCCCCCTCCCAGCTTATTGCAGAGCAGATTGATGGCCGTGCGGGACTTTCCTCCTTCTGATTGGACGTCAGGGTTTCCTCCTCGTGTGTACAGAATACAGCCAGTAGCGTTCCCCTTTGATGCGGTTTTGCGTTGTTTTCTCTCAGGTCGCTGAAGGAGTCTCTGGAGGGCGCCCTCTTCACCGCTCAGGAACTGAACTCTCAGCTGGAGATTCGGTGCAGCCAGCTGGAGATGGAGGTCGCAATGGTCGCCCAGGCCAAGAACACCGTGCAAGGTGAGCGCGCCGTACATTGAGCAGTCACTGGGAGGGGGGGGATGGGAGACCGTTGCTCACGGCGTGTCCTTTAACCACTTCAGCCCCGGACCAAAATGCAGGTAAAGGACCCGGGCAGTTTTTGCGATTCGGCACTGCGTCGGCTTTAACCACTTGCCGACCGGCCCACCGTCGTTATACGTCATGACTTTAAAGATGGATATCTCGGTAACGACAGCGGCTGCTGCCACAAACGAGATATCCATCTCTTCAGTGGGCGGTCGGTCAAACGATAACGGCGGTCTCCGTGGCGGATTCGCCGCAAGATCGCCGTTATCGGTGGCGGGCGAGGCCCCCCCCCTCCCGCTGTGCTCCCGCGCCCTCCGCCGCTTACCGGAGCCGTCGGTAGCGGCGATCGGGTCCTCTCCCGTGCTCAGTGGGGATGCGAGTGAGGGAAAAATGTCCCTCACCCGTCCCTGTAGCTCTGCTGGGCGGAAGTGACGTCAAAACGTCAGTCCCGCCCAGCGTCTTAAAGAGACATTTTTTTTTTTTTTTTTTAAGTCATTTGAAAAATTAAATTTTACATTTTTTTTTATTTTATTTTTTTGCATTTAAACCTAAATATGAGACGTGACGTCTTTTTGACCCCCAGATCTCATATATAAGAGGACCTGTCACACTTTTTTCTATTACAAGGGATGTTTACATTCCTTGTAATAGGAATAAAAGTGATCATTTTTTTATTTTTTTTATTCTAGTGTTAAAAATTGGTAAAATAAATAAAAATAAATACGAAAACAAAACCTTTTTTTTTTTTTTAAGCGCCCCGTCCCGACTAGCTCGCGCGCAGAAGCGAACGCATACGCAGGTAGCGCCCGCATATGAAAACGGTGTTCAAACCACACACCGCCGCGATCGTTGGAGCGAGAGCAATAATTCTAGCCCCAGACCTCCTCTGTATCTCAAAAAATGCAACCTGTAGAATTTTTTAAACGCCGCCTATCGAGATTTTTAAGGGTAAAAGTTTGACGCCATGCCACGAGCGGGCGCAATTTTTAAGCGTGACATGTCGGGTATCCTTTTACTCGGCGTAACATTATCTTTCGCAATATGTAAAAAAATTGGGCCAAATTTTTTGTTGTCTTATTTTTGAATTTAAAAAAGTGATTTTTTTTCCAAAAAAAAAGTGCGCTTGTAAGACCGCTGCGCAAATACGGTGTGACAAAGTATTGCAATGACCGCCATTTTATTCTCTAGGGTGTTAGAAAATATATAAGTAATTTTATAGCAAAAAAAAATGTTTGTCTCGTAAACACCGAATCTGAAAAACAGGCTGGGGCTACTTAAGCTAAGTTAAGTTAAGTTACTGACGATTGCGCGGTCGTGCGACGCGGCTCCCAAACAAAATTGACGTCCTTTTTTTCCCCACAAATAACGCTTTCTTTTGGTGGTATTTGATCACCTCTGCGGTTTTTATTTTTTGCGCTATAAACTTTTTGTTTATAGCGCAAAAAATAAAAACCGCAGAGGTGATCAAATACCACCAAAAGAAAGCTATTTTTTAGAGCGATAATTTTTAAAAAAATGCAATATTTTTTTCTTTTTGCTGCAATAAATATCCCCCAAAAAATATATAAAAAAACTTTTTTTTTTTTCCCTCAGTTTAGGCCGATACGTATTCTTCTACATATTTTTGGCAAAAAAAAAAAAATCGCAGTAAGCGTTTTCTCGATTGGTTTGCGCAAAATGTATAGCGTCTACAAAATAGGGGATAGTTCTAAGGCATGTTTTATTAATAATTTTTTTTTTTTTTTTTTACTACTAATGGCGGCGATCAGCGTTTTTTTTTTTTTTTTTTTTTTTCCTAACTGCGACATTATGGCGGACACATCGGACACTTTTGACACATTTTTGGGACAATTGTCATTTTCACAGCAAAAAGTGCTATAAAAATGCACTGATTACTGTGAACATGACAATGGCAGTTTGGGAGTTAACCATTAGGGGGCACTGTAGGGGTTAAGTGTGACCTCATGTGTGTTTCTAACTGTAGGGGGGCGGGGCTGGACACGTGGCGTCATTGATCGCCTTTCCATATATCAGGGAACACACGATCGATGACAGCGCCACAGTGAAGAGCGGGGAAGGTGTGTTTACACTCGGCTCTTCTCGTTCTTCAGCCCCGGGAACCGATCGCGGGACTCCAGCGGCGATGGGGTCCCACGGCCGCAGTCACGGAGCTTCGGACCGCCCACGGCTGGGCACTTAGAGGACGTACAGGTACGTGCATGTGCCCAGCCGTGCCATTCTGCCGACGTATATCTGCAGGAGGCAGATTTTTTCTAGAGAATAAAATGGCAGTCGTTGCGCTTTTTTTTGGAAAAAATTCCCTTTTCTTTATCGTACATCACGGGACACAGAGCGCATAGTCATTACACTTGGGTTATATGGGTACCTTCAGGTGTGGACACTGGTGTAATCAATTTCACAGGAAGTTTCCTCCCTATATAACCCCCTCCCACTGGGAGTGCTTCAGTTTTTTCGCCAGTGTCTTAGGTGTTGGTCACGTCTAGCTGTCCCTCGGAGGTCTCGGGACCCAGGATAGCTAGCCGGATCCGTCCGAAGTGCTTCAAAGCCAAGGTGTACGGTACCCGGGCCCTGCCTGCGTGGGGTGTTGCCTATAATGCCTCTCCTTGGAGGGCTGGATTCTGGGCTCCAGTGCCTTAGTCTCTTCCAAGAACTAAACGCCACTGATGCCAGGATGCTATATAGGTCCAGGGGTGTGGGTTCCTTAACACAGGACCCCGGTCCCTGAAGGTCCAAGACAATACCCACGGAGATGGGGGAAGGCTGGGCCTCTTGCATTTTGCAATACCCTGCGGCGTGGAGCAGGTAAGAGGGAACCTGCGGGACTTGGTTCGACAGTAGGTATCCCCCTGGGGGTTCTGGGTCGGCTAATGGTATGCTTGTGCATCAGCCACTATCTCCACTATGTCTGTGTGGGCAGGATGGGATGTACTAATGTTTACCCAGATAACATGTAGATATATATATGCTTTTAAAGATATGTATTTTGCTACTCCCCCCAGATTTGCCTGTTAGCATGGATACTGCAGCCCCACGTACTATAAAGAGGGAATGCTGGTAAAACTCCTGTTTCTTAGGAAGCCTATGGGGACAGCTTCCTCTATGTGTGCACTACATTGAGAATTAGTGCTTACCTGGTGTCAGTTTGGGCTGCTGGCGTTGGTCCATGCTTCTCCTCTGCTCCCTGCTTCCTCCATGTTGATTTCAGCGTGGGGAGGGTGCGCGCGCGTGCACGCCGTCTTTTATGGCGTCCTCGTGCATAGGGGGGGCGGGCCGGCTGGTCTTTCCCTTCTGAGAGCGGTGGAGAAAGGACACAGAGCGCGCAGCTGAGCCATTTGTTTGGCATGCAGTGACACCTAGTGGCGGTTGGTGGATCTTCAGGTCTGGACTTAAAGTCCACTTGGACCAAGAAAAAAAAAAAAAAAAAAAAATGTTTTTTTTTCTTAAAGGGACTCAGCCTTAGATCCGGCAGCATCCGAGTCTACCTTGGGCTCCAGCTAACGGGCATTGGTGTGCAATACTCACAGGTTTTCCTCGGTATTGCCACATTCTAGAGCGTGGAAAAATTAAAAAAAAAAAAAAAAAAATTTTTTCCATAGCCTGTTCTTATTTGTTCACTCCTAGCTACAACAGTCGGGTGTTGGCTACAGGGGTGTCTCAAGGTTGTGCAATGGCTCCCAAGGGATCAGGACCAGCTAAGGCTGCAAAGGGTGCCAAAGAACAAGTCTCCATCGGGGTCAGAGGATTTGGGTCAGGATGGTCCCACCCTCGCTAGATAGGCCACCGAGTAGCATCTTACAGGAGCCATTGAGGGTGCTGGGGGCAGAGGCGGCCCCCAATCCACCTATTCCCGTTTCCGTAACGGAAGAAATGCTAGCGACCACCCTGGGTGGGCTAGAGGAAAGGTTAACGGCTTTGATTGCCCGCTCTTTGCCGGGTGGCAAACGGGCTAGATCCCCCGTCACCTAGATTGGTGTTTTCAGATGCGGGGTCTCCTCGCCGGAGGAACAGGACCCACAAGGGGATCAAGCGGACCAGAGTCCCGACGGGTCAGACATGGAGGGTTCCACTCTAGATACATTTTTTCGGCTTCTCAAGCGGAGAGCCTGTGGATCCAGTCTCTGACAGATATTGTTCGCACTGCTTTTAAAAAACTTCCAGTGTCAGAACTATTAGCCCCTGCAGTATCCTCATTAGGTTCTTTAAAGGCACCATTAACTTGGGTGTCTTTTCCAATTCACCCCCTTCTGGAGAGCGTGTTTTGTTCAGGATTGGGCTCGACCTGATAGGATCTTTTTCCCTCCTAAAAGGTTCACTATTTTCTATCCTATGGAAGAAAAATTTGCAAAGAAATGGGCACTCCCTACTGTGGACGCGGCCATTTCCTGCGTGAGTAAATCCCTGACCTGTCCGGTTGGAAATGTCCAGATGTTCAAAGATCCGGCCGACAAAAAATTGGAGACCCTACTGAAGGCTTCTTTTACCACAGTAGGTGCCGTGGTTCAGCCAGCAGTGGCAGCTATTGGCGTTTGTCAGGCTTTTAAGAAACAGTTGTTAAAAGGACATGCCGGCTCAGCAGACTCGTGAATTAGCAGACCTCCCAAGGGCTCTCTGCTTGGCAATAGATGCTATTAAGGACTCCATCCAACAGGCGTCCCGTTTATCTCTGCTGTTGGTTCATATGCGTCGCCTTTTGTGGCTAAAGAACTGATCAGCAGAGGCCCCCTGCAAAAAACTTTTAGCAGGATTTCCCTTTCAGGGTGGAAGACTATTCGGTGAAGACCTAGATAAATATATCCAAACCATATCAAGTGGTAAAAGTTTTTCCTTACCGGTCAAGAAAAGACCGCGCGGGCCCGCGTTTAAGCGACGGGCCTTTTACTGGCTCGGCCCCTTCAGCTTCCCGTCAGTATCGACGGCCTCCCGGGCGTTCAACATTTAATAGCCGCCCACAGGGACAAGCCGCGGCAAACAAGAGGCCCTGGTCTCGCAAGCCGGCTAAACCTGTCATCAAGTCAGATTCATGAAGGGGCGCCCCCACTCTCTTGGGTGGGCGGAAGACTTCGGTTTTTCTCCGAAGTGTGGAAGGCCAGAATTCCCGACTCTTGGGTTCGGTTCGTGGTAGCCACGGGCTACAAACTAGAGTTTCGAGAAGTCCCCCCTCCTCATTTTCGGGGGTCAAAGTCTTCCAAGCGGCCCATTAAAGAGGGCCTCTCTCGTAAAGGCATTGAATCGTCTCTGGCTCCAAGGAGTAATTGTAGAAGTACCAACCCAGGAATGGGGTCTGGGATTCTATTCCAACCTTTTTTATAAATACCCTATGGTGACGTCAGGCCTATCTTAGACCTCAAACGCCTAAATCGCTTGCTAAGATGTAGACCTTTCGTATGGAATCCATACGTTCGGTGGCAGCCAGCCTACATCATGACGACTTTCTAGCATCTATAGACATAAAGGATGCGTATCTGCACTTGCCAATCTACCCGGCACATCACAATTTTCTTCGTTTTATGATAGATCACCGCCATTACCAGTTCGTAGCCCTCCCTTTCGGGTTGGCAACAGCTCCGCGGGTATTCACAAAGGTGTTAGCCCCGGTGCTGGCCGTCCTAAGAACAGAAGGCATTTTGGTCCTGGTATACCTGGACGATCTCCTGCTTATCGACAGATCAGCTTCCAACCTCAATCATGCAGTAGTCCGCACAGTTCAGCATCTAGAGGAGTTTGGGTGGATTTTGAACCAAGAAAAATCGAGGTTGCAACCCACAAAACAGTTAGAATTCTAGGCCTTCGGCTAGATACAGTCGGCCAGAGGATAATTTTACCTCAAGCAAAAGTCAGGTCATTGACTCAAACAGTTCAAATAGTCTTAGGCAAGAAGAGGCCGACTATTCGCCTAGGCATACGACTGCTGAGGAAGAGGGTGGCCGCCTTCGAAGCAGTGCCCTATGCCCAGATCCATACCAGAGTTCTCCAGGCAGCCATTCTCTCTGCTTGGAACAAGTCCATGCAGGCACTAGACCGTTAATTCTCTCAGGGGTCCGGCGCAGCCTGTTCTGGTGGCTGGTCCCTCAATATTTGTCAAAGGGGAAATCCTTTTGCCCCATCACATGGAAAATTTTAGGAAGACTGACCCAGCAGGGACAGTGATAGGAGGCAGAAAGACTGCTTCCCATTAATATCCTACAGATCAGAGCTGCTCGGTTGGCCCTGGTCGTCTGGACTCTCCCCCTTCAGGGTCTACCAGTAAGGGTACAGTCCGACAATGCCACGGCGGTGGCATACATAAACCACCAAGGGGGCTCAAAGGGAAGTAAACCTGATTTTCTCATGGGCCGAAGCCCATGTACCCTGCATCTCGGCAGTGTTCATCCCAGGGATAGACAATTCTCAAGCAGAGTTTTGAATCCTCAACAGTTGCTCCCGGGGGATTGGTCTCTTCACCCCCAGGTATTCCAAGACATTTGCCAAGGATTCGGAGTTCCTGATGTGGACATCATGGCAACGAGAGTCAACAAGGAATTGGACAAATTCGTATCCTGAGCCAGGGATCCCTCGGCCTACGGGACCAATGCGTTGGTTTGCCCCTGGCACCAGTTGTCTCTCCTGTATGCGTTCCCTCCACTGCAGATGATTCCCCGCCTTCTACGAAGGATCAGGGTGGAGCACAGGCCTGTGATCCTGGTGGCCCCAGCCTGGCCCAGGAGGGCTTGGTACGCGCCCATCGTGAGGATGTCAGTAGGGGTACCGGGGCCACTCCTCCTGCGCCCAGACCTGTGATCTCAGGGCACGATATGCCACCCTGCTTCACAGCAGCTAGATTCGATGGCTTGGCGGCTGAATCCCTAATTCTTAAGGGCAGAGGCCTCTCAGCCCAGATCATATCTACGTTGATTCAGGCTAGGAAACCAGTCTCTAGAAATATCTATTACAGAGTCTGGAGGACCTATGGGGAGTGATGCGAGTCTCAAAGAGGGCATCCTCGTAAGTTTTATCAACAGGATCTTGCGATTCCTCCAGGTTGGCGTTGATAAGGGGTTGGCTCTTAGTACTCTAAAGGGGCAGGTGTCTGCCTTATCGATATGGTTTCAAAGGCCTTTGGCCGCGCATTCGCTTGTGAAAACCTTCTTGCAGGGGGTCTTGCATGTAAATCCCCCTATTAGAGCTCCCCTCTGCCCCTGGAATTTAAATCTGGTCTTGTCAGCTTTACAAAGACAGCCGTTTGAACCTCTGACAGAAATCCCTCTTGTGCTGTTAACCCGAAAGTCTGTTTTCTTGGTGGCTATGGCTTCGGCCAGAAGGGTCTCCGAGCTGGCAGCCTTGTCATGCAGGGAGCCATACCTGATTCGGCATAAGGACAGAGTGGTTCTGCGGCCTCAGCCTTCTTTCCTTCCTAAGGTCATATCCAGTTTTCACTTGAATCAGGACCTAGTCCTACCATCCTTCTTTCCTACTCCCCAGTCCAGAGAGGAAAGACGGCTTCATACTTTGGACGTGGTCCGAGCCATGAGGGTCTATCTCAAGGCTACAGAGAAGATTCGGAAAACAGATGTGCTTTTTCTTCTTCCGGATGGCCCCAAGAAGGGTCAGCCGGCTGCCAAGTCTTCCTTGGCTAGGTGGATTAAGCAGCTGATTTTTCAGGCCTATGGTCTGAAGCGCGTTCCACCTCCCTTATCAGTTAAAGCCCATTCTACGAGGGCCATGAGTGCCTCCTGGGCGGCACACCATCAGATCTCTATGGCACAGGTTTGCAAGGCGGCAACCTGGTCTTCCGTACATACGTTTACTAAATTTTATAAGTTGGACGTCGCAAAAGCTACGGACGCAGCATTTGGGCAGGTGGTCCTACGGGCAGCAGTATAGAATCCTCTGGCCCGGTTCACGCCCCCTTGTGTTTCTGTTGGTGGAGCCATGTTTTCTCCTGACAATGTTTTTATTTGGCTATTCTTGGCCTTACGGTCTCCCTCCCTTCATAGAGCATTGCTTTAGGACATCCCAAGTGTAATGGCTATGCGCTCTGTGTCCCGTGATGTACGATAAAGAAAAAAGGATTTTTAATAAACAGCTTACCTGTAAAATCCTTTTCTTGAAGTACATCACGGGACACAGAGCTCCCACCCCTCTTTTGGGGAACATTGTGTAACCTCGGGAGAATTGCTTGCTACAAAACTGAAGCACTCCCAGTGGGAGGGGGTTATATAGGGAGGAAACTTCCTGTGAAATTGATTACACCAGTGTCCACACCTGAAGGTACCCATATAACCCAAGTGTAATGGCTATGCGCTCTGTGTCCCGTGATGTACTTCAAGAAAAGGATTTTACAGGTAAGCTGTTTATTAAAAATCCTTTTTTTTTTTTTATAAAAAAAAATAAGAAAACAGTAAAGTTAGCACATTTTTATTTTTTTTTATATTGTGAAAGATAATGTTACGCCGAGTAAATTGATACCCAACATGTCACGCTTCAAAATTGCGCCCGCTCGTGGAATGGCAACAAACTTTTACCTTTTAAAATCCCCATAGGCAATGTTTTAATAATTCTACAGGTTGCATGTTTTGAGTTGGAGGAGGTCTAGTGCTAGAATTATCGCTCTACCGATCGCAGCGATACTTCACATGTGTGGTTTGAATATAGTTTACATATACGGACGCTACTCACGTATGCGTTCGATTCTGCGCGCGAGCTCGGCGGGACAGGTGGCGCATTTTCTGGCTCCTAACTTTTTTTAGCTGGCTCCTAGATTCCAAGCAAATTTGTCAAACCCTGGGTTACAATACAATGTTACAATGTAACAGATTACATCACTTCTGAACGTTGTATTCTGTCGTAATGATAATTTTCATAATTTTAGTAACCTTCATTTTTGATGGGGATTCGCATGCAAAAAAATATATTTTTTTAAATTGAAAGATCCTTCGCCTGATCAGTGGCATTGCGTCTATAGAGGGCGCTGGAGCGCCGCCCCCTATGATTCTCGCACCGCCACTGATTACAATAACATAGACTCATTGCATTGCATGAATCTATGTTATTGTTGCCGGCCGCTGGTCTATTCACACGGCCGACTGGACGTTGATCGCCGGTAAGGATGAGCTCTGGCGTGTTCGCATGGTACACGTGCAGAGCCCGCCAGGAAGTGTGCACGGCGCTGCGCTATTCACAGCCAGGGAGACATTGTCCCGATGCTCGGCTGCAGAGATCGGGAAATGTCTCCCTGGCTGTGAATAGCGCAGCGCCGTGCACACTTCCTGGCGGGCTCTGCACGTGTACCATGCGAACACGCCAGAGCTCATCCTTAATCGCCGGCTGGTTGGCTGTGTGGAAGTGCCTATCATTGCCAGCGGCTCTGATAGGCTTTCCGAGTACAGCCCCCAGCCTTCCGGATGCTTATCCAGGGAACGTACGGGGGGGGAGTTCCTTGGATAAGACTGACACGCTTCTCAGCCAGTCAGGTACACCGGTTCTGGTTACCGGTAACCTGATTAGCTGAAGCGTCATCGAGGGACGTGGAAGGAGGATGGCTGACTCTCAGGAAGGCAAGTGCCGGAGGGAGGGGGGGGGGGGGAGGAGCTGGGGAATTTTACAGGGCACATCGGTGACAATTGACACAGTGGCGACAATTAAAGGGCACAGTGGCTGCTTTTGATGGCATGGCACAGTGGTGACAATTGATGGGCACAGTGGCTGCATTTGATGGCATGGCACAGTGGTGACAATTGGGCACAGTGGCTGCATTTGATGGCATGGCACAGTGGTGACAATTGATGGGCACAGTGGCTGTGTTTGATGGGATGGCACAGTGGTGACAATTGGTGGGCACAGTGGATGCATTTGATGGCATGGCACAGTGGTGACAATTGATGGCACAGTGAGGCTGCAATTTTTTTTCTTTCTTTTTTTTTTTCATTTGCGCCCCCCCCCCCCCAAAAAAAAATTGAGCACCAGCCGCCACTGCGCCTGATATTCTCATTGTGAGTTTCGAACTTTTCAGAAACAGAAGTAAAACTTTACTTTTTCTGGTCATATTTTGATGTGATCTTCCCGGCGTTCTTGTGTTTGCAGATGAAGTGACTCTGCTCCATGCTGAGCGGGAATCGTCCCAGAAGAGGATCCTTGAACTTTCCCGGAGACTCTCTGACCTGGATGAGGAGTACCAGAGAGAGAGGAGCAGAGGAGAACGTCTCCAATCCATCCAGGTGAGGAGAAACGACCACATTCAGGGCCGGTGCCCACTGGCTTCTGTTCACTTCAAATGGATTTTGCGTTGCCACACAAGTGGGGGATGCAAAACCTGCTTGAAGATGCATCAAAAGTGTAAAAAAACGGTTGAAAAAAGTTGTAGTGAAGTCTTTTGTGACATTTTTTTACCTACAGGCAGTGGCGGTGCATCCATAGTGCATCCATAGTGGGGCGCAGGAGCGCCGCCCCCTCTCTCTCCTGCACCACCACTGATCAATAATACATAGAGCCGTGCATTGCATGAATCTATGTTTCTTTCTCGTACATCACGGGACACAGAGCGGCATATTCATTACTATATGGGTTATATGGAGTACCTTCAGGTGTGGACACTGGCAATCTCAAACAGGAAGTCCCCTCCCTATATAACCCCCTCCCCTAGAGGGAGTCCCTCAGTTTTTTCGCCAGTGTCTTGGTCACGGAATAGCTTTGCTCCACATCCTTGGGATTAAGGGCGGGCTAACAGGATCTGTCCAAGGAGCCTCAGTGCCAAAGTGGACAGTACCCGGGCCCCAAACCGTGGGGTTTTGCCTATAATGCTCCTCTTTGGAGGGCTGGACCCTGGGCCCAGGACTTGGAGTTCGTAAAGACCATAAGTTCCTGTTTGCCAGGGTGCTATATAGGTCCAGGACAGTGGGTACCTTCATAGGACCCCAGGGCCTGAAGGTCTATTACGCTACCCACGGAGATGGGAGAAGATTGGATCGTTTTGCTAGACAAACATCCTGCGGCATGGAGCAGGTAAGAGGGGAGCCTGCGGGACTTGGTTCGACAGCAGGCTCTCCGGGGTAACCTAAAAGGGGGGGTAGCCTAAGTATGCTCTGCATTGGCAACCTTGCTCACTATGTCTGAGAAGACAGGATGATCTCATTTCCCCCATCACTAGGTTCCCCTGTCTAAGAAACAATTGTGTTTGCTAGCTACCTGCTGCTTTCTTCCTAGGGCTAGTAAGGACCCCTATGGGGCCTTTTGGAGAGTCCTACCTGGCCGGGGGTTTGATTCTGCCGCCTGGTACTGCAGTCCTGGGTCTCCAGCAGCGCGGCTCCTCCATGTTCTTCCTGCTCCGGCATACGCGCGCGCGCACGTCTTATAGACGTTTTTCGCGCCGTTCAGAGGGGAGGGCGGGGGGGGGGCGTGCCTGCAGCGTCATCAGGGGCGCGCCTTGTGCTGTTATAGATCAGCAGGCCTTAGTCAGTGCTCAGTCTGAGGCTGATCTCAAAGGGAGAGGACGCAGAGCGGCAGAACAGTGACTCCCGGTGGCGGAAGAGGGGTAGTACATGCTGGACTTTGTTCCAATGCCTTTCTGTTGAGCCAAAAAATCCCCCTTTTTGCAACAGGTTGGAGGCTGGCAAACTAAGTTTGGGGTCGCTGTATGTTTTGAAAAAAAAGAAAAACATACGGGGCCCCATCAGTTTTTGGGCATTAGTGATCTATTGTCCCCTAAACTCTAGTTTTGTACTCCTGGCCACTACAGTCTGCTGTTGTTGGCGGAGTCCCTCGATTTTGTATTATGGCTTCCAAAGGTTCGGGGTCAAAGGGTACAAAAAAGACCAAAAAACAAAGGGGTTCCCCCTCTGATTCTGATGATATGCCGATACTTTCCCCGCAGCTTATTCCCATAAAGGTCGCCTTGGATGAGCCATTGGGGGGGTCTGGTGCGGAGGCTGGCCCAGATCAGCCCAGCCCTGTGTTTATCACAGAGGAGATGCTAGCTGTATCCCTAGGGGGGCTAGAAGAGAGAATAGCAGCATTGATCGCTAGAGCTATTCCTGGCAAGAAACGGGTTAGATCCCCATCACCAAAAGGTGTATCCTCAGATGCTGAAATTCTCTCTCCGGAGGAATTGGAATCGCAGGAGGATCAACTAGACCTGAACCAAGAGGGTTCAGGGATTGAGGGATCTACCTCTGAGGAACCATTTTCAGACTCCCAGACAGAGAGACTGTGGGTACAGTCTTTGACGGACATGGTCCGCTCGGCATTTAATTTACCATTGCCAGAGCCTCAGGTTCCTGCGGTATCCTCTCTGGGCTCTTTGAAAGCTCCTTTAAGCAACGCGGTTTTTCCGGTCCATCCTCTCTTGGAGGAATTGATCTTTCAGGATTGGGTACGACCGGACAGGATTTTTCTACCGCCGAAGAGGTTTGCGGTCATTTACCCTATGGAGGAAAAATTCTCGAAGAGGTGGAAGCTCCCAGTGGTGGATGCAGCCATCTCATGTGTGAATAAATCACTAACTTGCCCGGTGGAAAACATACATATGTTTAAAGATCCGGTTGATAAACGGTTAGAGACACTTTTAAAAGCATCCTTTGCTACGGCAGGAGCAGTGGTGCAGCCAGCTGTGGCTGCGATTGGTGTTTGTCAGGCGTTAAAAGACCAGACAAAAGAAATGCTAAAAGACATGCCTACCCAACAGGCAGAAGAGTTTTCTGACATTCCCAGAGCTCTGTGTTTTGCGGTAGATGCTATAAAGGATTCCATCCAGCAGGCCTCTCGTTTATCACTATTTTTGGTGCACATGAGAAGGCTCTTATGGTTGAAGAACTGGGCGGCGGAGCCCCCATGCAAAAAGCTTCTGGCAGGGTTTCCCTTCCATGGAGGACGACTCTTCGGAGAGGATCTGGATAGATACATTCAGACTATTTCAAATGGCAAGAGTACCCTTTTACCGGTCAAAAAGGCATTCCGGGGTCCTACATTTAAGAGGCAGCTCTTTCCTGTCTCAGGGCCCTCAAATTCCAGGCAGTATCGACGGCCGCCTGCGCGATCCAACTTTAACAGTAGATCGCAGGGACAGGCCCCTGGGGGTAAGAGACCGTGGTATCGCAAGTCGACAAAACCAGCCCCTAAGTCTGCCTTATGAAGGGGCGCCCCCACTCTCGCTGGTGGGGGGAAGGCTTCGTTTCTTCTCAGAAGTTTGGGAAGCCAAGATCCCCGACAAATGGGTCCGGGCGTCTGTAACCACAGGCTACAGACTGGAGTTTCTAAACTTTCCTCCGCCTCATTTTCAAGAGTCAAGGCTACCAAAGGATCCAGCAAAGAAGGCCTCGATGCTGGCAGCTTTGGATCACCTGCTTTGCCAGGATGTGATAATAGAGGTGCCAGCCCAAGAGCAAGGGCTAGGTTTCTATTCCAATCTCTTTGTCATACTAAAGCCCAACGGCGATGTCAGGCCAATCTTGGACCTAAAGAGTTTAAACGTTTACCTAAGGGTTCGTTCCTTCCGGATGGAATCCATCCGGTCAGCAGTCGCCACGCTCCAGAGGGACGATTTTCTGGCTTCCATAGACATAAAGGATGCTTACCTTCATGTACCAATCTTTCAGTCGCATCAAAGATTTTTACGCTTCGCAGTGGGGCAGCGACACTTCCAATTCAGGGCGCTCCCCTTCGGGCTAGCCACGGCCCCCCGGGTATTCACGAAGATCCTAGCCCCAGTTTTGGCCAATCTAAGGATCCAAGGGGTCACAGTCCTAGCATACTTGGACGACCTTTTAATCATAGATCACTCACGGCCGTGTCTGCAACAGGCAGTAAACCTCACGGTTCAGTACCTCGAAAGGTTCGGCTGGGTCCTAAACCGGGAAAAGTCAGCGTTCCAGCCTACAAAGCAGTTGGAATACCTCGGCATGAGGTTAGACACAGAACAGCAAAGGGTGTTCCTGCCCCTTGTAAAGATCGAGGCTATCAAGGGGTTGGTTCAGTTGGTTCTAAGCAAGAAAGAACCAACTATTCGCCTGTGTATGCGATTACTAGGCAAGCTAGTGGCCACGTTCAAGGCAGTACCATACGCTCAGATCCACACTCGCGTCCTACAGGCAGCCATTCTAGCAGCCTGGGGCAAGAGAGCACATGCCTTGGAGTCCCCTTTGACGCTATCATCAAGGGTCCGACAAAGCCTGGCCTGGTGGTTGAACCCTCAGAATCTTCTAAAGGGAAGGTCCTTCAGCCCCGTTGTCTGGAAGGTAGTTACCACAGACGCCAGCCTGGCAGGCTGGGGGGCGGTCTTGGAGGGGTTCTCTCGCCAGGGAACTTGGGTGGAAACAGAGAGGCAGCTACCCATCAATGTCTTGGAGATCAGAGCTGCTCGCCTAGCCCTCCTGGCATGGACTTCCAGATTACAGGAGTCCCCGGTGAGAATCCAGTCAGACAATGCCACAGCGGTTGCATACATAAACCACCAAGGGGGAACCAGGAGTCAGGCCGCTCAGAGGGAGGTGAGCTTGATTTTTCAGTGGGCAGAGGTTCATGTACCCTGCATTTCGGCGATATTCATTCACGGAGTGGACAACCTGCAGGCAGACTTCTTAAGTCGCCAGATTCTGTCGCCAGGGGAGTGGTCTCTGCATCCCCAGGTCTTTCAGACAATCTGCCAGAAGTGGGGAATGCCAGACGTAGATATAATGGCATCCAGGTTCAACAAGAAACTAGACAGGTTCGTGTCTCGAGCGAGGGACCCTATGGCCTGCGGAACCGATGCGTTGGTTTGCCCTTGGCATCAATTCAAACTTCTATATGCATTCCCTCCGCTACAGTTACTTCCTCGCCTGTTGCGCAGGATCAGAGTGGAGCGCAAGCCAGTCATTCTAGTAGCTCCAGCTTGGCCCCGGAGGACATGGTACTCACTAGTCCTGAAGATGGCAGTGGGAGACCCTTGGACTCTTCCTCTACGACCAGACCTACTCTCACAAGGCCCGATCCTCCACCCTACATTACAGCGTCTAAATTTGACGGCCTGGAGGCTGAATCCCTGATTCTCAGGGGTAGAGGTCTGTCTAGGCAGGTAATTCCTACCCTGATTAGGGCTAGAAAGCCGGCCTCCAGGGTGATTTATTACAGGGTGTGGAGGAACTACGTAGGCTGGTGTGAATCCAAAAGATGGAATTCCCGCAAATATACCATTGATAGGGTGTTAAGTTTTCTCCAGCTAGGAGTGGATAAAGGCCTGGCATTAAGCACAATCAAGGGACAGATCTCAGCTCTGTCAGTGTGGTTTCAGAGGCCGCTGGCCACCCACTCGCTGGTAAAGACCTTCATACAGGGGGTCTTGCGTATTAATCCTCCTGTCAAGTCACCAATTTGTCCATGGGACTTAAATCTTGTCCTGTCCACTCTACAGAAACAACCCTTTGAGCCGTTGGCTGAGATTCCTTTAGTTTTACTGACAAGAAAGTTGGTATTCTTGGTCGCCATAGTTTCGGCCAGGAGGGTGTCAGAGTTGGCAGCCTTATCGTGTAAGGAACCATATCTCATTCTACATAAGGACAGGGCAGTTCTCTGGCCCCATCCTGCCTTTCTACCAAAGGTTATATCCAATTTTCACTTGAACCAGGATTTGGTACTTCCATCCTTCTTTCCGAAACCCACATCTAGAAAGGAGGGGTTGCTGCATACCTTGGATATTGTCCGGGCCATGAAGGCCTATCTTAAAGCTACAGAAAAGATCCGGAAAACAGATGTGTTGTTCGTTCTACCAGATGGCCCCAAGAAGGGGCAGGCAGCTGCAAAATCCACCATCTCGAGATGGATTAGACAATTAATCATTCAGGCCTACGGTTTGAAGAGGTTGCCTCCTCCTTTGTCGGTAAAGGCCCATTCTACCAGGGCCATGGGCGCCTCCTGGGCAGCACACCATCAGATCTCTATGGCTCAGATATGCAAGGCGGCGACGTGGTCATCAGTCCACACATTTACAAGGTTTTATCAACTAGACGTGAGAAGGAATGCGGATTCAGCCTTTGGGCAGGCAGTACTACAGGCTGCGGTTTAAGATCCTCGGGATCAGGGGCACCCTTGGTTGTAAAAAAAAAAAAAAAAAAGTTTTTTCTTGACTAAGTTGGATTTATTATTATTATTTGAGTATACCTCTAAATTAAATCTCGTTTGAGAAGATGTCTCCCTCCCCTCATTAAAGCATTGTGTGACGGTATTAGAGCATATCTCCGCCATCCTCTCCCTTCTGCTCCCATAAAAGAAATCACCCAATATTCCCCGACTTAGGAATATCCCTGGAATCGCCGAATAATCCACACATGAGCCATGGCTTAATGCTGAATGTCAACAGGACACACTTTAATGGCAAAACTCTGCAGATTTATATACACAGTTTACAAGCTTGTCATCAATCAAAGAACAATGAAATCTCCGCCCCCTTTTCCACACACTGGGGGTTTCCATACAGAGGCATTTCGGCACCGCAAAGCTTGACACATCACATTCTTTTGAATTGAATTAACCTTTAGGATACACAATTACAGATCTAAAAGACATTTAGTAATTCTCTCCCAGAGAGAGAAGCCCCCAGGGGGTCAATCAATGTACACAATAGCCAGCCACAGAACAATGGAACTGTCTGGAGACCAGAGACAGGGCAGAAGACATTTACACCTGATAATAGAAAGGCTTTAGATAGGGTTATCACACAATGGACAATAAGTATCACTTATGAGTCTGTTGACCTGGCTGAGGTTCAGAATAAAATCTGTAATACATGAATTAGGATTTCATGTAGAAACACTTCAGTATTTCATGGTCCATGACACATTGCTTTCGGACATCCCATATAGTAATGAATATGCCGCTCTGTGTCCCGTGATGTACGAGAAAGAAAAAGGGATTTTTAAATACAGCTTACCTGTAAAATCCTTTTCTTGGAGTACATCACGGGACACAGAGCTCCCACCCCTCTTTTGGGGAACATTTTTGGGAGGCATACTGCTTGCTACGAAACTGAGGGACTCCCTCTAGGGGAGGGGGTTATATAGGGAGGGGACTTCCTGTTTGAGATTGCCAGTGTCCACACCTGAAGGTACTCCATATAACCCATATAGTAATGAATATGCCGCTCTGTGTCCCGTGATGTACTCCAAGAAAAGGATTTTACAGGTAAGCTGTATTTAAAAATCCCTTTATTGTCGCTGTCGCCCACTATTCAGAGGGCCAGCCCCCTGGTGAGTGCCGGCCATCTGAATAACGGCAGCTGGTTGGCTTAGGAAGTGCCTATCAGAGCCAGCGGCCTGAGGGCTGTTCTCGGCTTCCAAATAAACCAGGGGACGCACGGGGGTGTGCCTTCCCTGGTTAACACTGACAGGCGTCTCAGCCAATCGGGTTCACCGGTTCTTGTTACCGGTAACCTGATTGGCTGAATCATCATGGAGGGCGAGAGAAGACATTGAGGGACAGTGGAAAGATAATGGCTGACCCTAGAAAGGCAATCTGGCAGCATTTTACAGGGCACAGTGGGGACAATTGATGGGCACAGTGGCTGGGTTTGATGGTCACAGTGGCTGTGTTTGATGGGCACAGTGGCTGTGTTTGATGGGCACAGTGGCTGTGTTTGATGGGCACAGTGGCGTTTGGACACAGTGGCGACCATTGATGGCACAGTGGCGACCATTGATGGCAGGGCACAGTGGCTGTTTTTGATGGGCACAGTGGCGACAAATGATGGGCACAGTGGCGTTTGGACACAGTGGCTGTGTTTGATGGGCACGGCACAGTGGCTGTGTTTGATGGGCACAGTGGCTGTGTTTGATGGGCACAGTGGCGTTTGGACACAGTGGCGACCATTGATGGCACAGTGGCGACAATTGATGGCAGGGCACAGTGGCTGTTTTTGATGGGCACAGTGGCGACAAATGATGGGCACAGTGGCGTTTGGACACAGTGGCTGTGTTTGATGGGCACGGCACAGTGACTGTGTTTGATGGGCACAGTGGCTGTGTTTGATGGGCACAGTGGCTGTGTTTGATGGGCACGGCACAGTGACTGTGTTTGATGGGCACAGTGGCTGTGTTTGATGGGCACAGTGGCTGTGTTTGATGGGCACAGTGGCGTTTGGACACAGTGGCGACCATTGATGGCACAGTGGCGACAATTGATGGCAGGGCACAGTGGCTGTTTTTGATGGGCACAGTGGCGACAAATGATGGGCACAGTGGCGTTTGGACACAGTGGCTGTGTTTGATGGGCACGGCACAGTGACTGTGTTTGATGGGCACAGTGGCTGTGTTTGATGGGCACAGTGGCTGTGTTTGATGGGCACGGCACAGTGACTGTGTTTGATGGGCACAGTGGCTGTGTTTGATGGGCACAGTGGCTGTGTTTGATGGGCACAGTGGCGTTTGGACACAGTGGCGACCATTGATGGCACAGTGGCGACAATTGATGGCAGGGCACAGTGGCTGTTTTTGATGGGCACAGTGGCGACAAATGATGGGCACAGTGGCGTTTGGACACAGTGGCGACCATTGATAACACAGTGGCGACAATTGATGGCAGGGCACAGTGGCTGTGTTTGATGGGCACAGTGGCTGTGTTTGATGGGCACAATGATTGATTGATTGATTTTTTTTTTCATTTGTTTGCGCCCCCCCTCCAATAAAAATTTGAGCACCAGCCGCCACTGCCTTCAGGTGATCTTATAATAAAGCTTATCTGTATAGTATCTCCTAAACCTGCACCAGCTAGGAGATATTCCAGCAGCAGCTGGTGACCTCACACGGGCCCATGCACTCTGAAGGAGGTGGCATACCCGGGCCATTCCTTCAGAGATCTTTGCTGTCACCGCGGCTCAGCCAATCAGACAGCCGGAGCCTGTGAACCCGGAAGAAATGGACCTCAACCACGTCGGTGTGCAGCCAATTTAATGCTTCATTGAACCTGGAAGAAGACCGGGTGACGATGGAATCCCTGCTGGTGGTGACAGGGCGCCACTGGGGGGGATCTATTCTAAAGGGAAGTCTGACATAATGCAGTGCTCACCAGCACATGATGGCTTAACCGCTCGCTGATCGGGCTATAGCTGAATGACCGCTACCGGCTAGATCTGGGAGTCCGTCATATGATTCCGGGCGGCAAGTTCTGGGGGGCCGTCATACGAGTACCAGGCATAGGCAGTGCGCTCTGTGATTGCAGTGTCCGGAGGAAACTGCTGATCACAGATTGAAGTAAAGAGCCAATCGGCAGCTCTTTACCACATGATCAGCTGTGCCCGATCACGGAATGTAAACAGAAGCCGGCTATCGGCATTCCTCTCCTCATGCCGACAGCGAGAGAAGAAGTGAGCCGTTAACCGGATTTTCTAGAAGGGACATGTGCACTGATTATCAGTGCAGTCCCAACAGTGCCGCCAATCTGTGCCCACCAGTGCTACCAATCTTTGCCCAGTGTGTTTTTTTTATTTTGTTATTATTTTTACAATTTAACCTTTAGAATATTTATTACAATTCTTTTCTTTCTTTCTTTTTTTTTCCTAACCCTGTTGGGGGCTTTGGTGAGATATCAAGGGTCTTAACAGACCCCTGATATCTCCCTTTTGAGACAGGGAAAGGGACTAAGGACACGGATTGCCCAGTCCCTTTCTCTGCAGCCTCAGCTGCACTGAAGATAATTGGACAGGAGACAGAGGCTCCTCCCCATTCATAAACTGAAGAATAGTAAATACAGTTTACAATGCTCAGCTATGAATGGACAGTCAGTGATCGTCATGTGCATTTGGAAAAAGAAGGAGCCGTTAAATTACAGATTTACCAGCTCCTTCCTCTGCTCTCCAATTTAACAGATCGAGGACGGAGGGGGGCCGGAGGAGCAGGACGGAGGGGGGCCGGAGGAGCAGGACGGAGGGGGGCCAGACGGAGGAGCAGGATGGATGGGGGCAGGATGGAGGGGGGCAAGAGGAGCAGGACGGAGGGGGGGCCGGATGGAGGGGGGCCGGAGGAGCAGGATGGAGGGGGGCCAGAGGAGCAGGACGGAGGGGGGCCGGAGGAGCAGGATGGAGCGGGGCCAGACGGAGGAGCAGGATGGATGGGGGCAGGATGGAGGGGGGCAAGAGGAGCAGGACGGAGGGGGGCCAGAGGAGCCGGATGGAGGGGGCCGGAGGAGCAGGACAGAGAGGAGCAGGACGGATGGGGGCAGGACGGATGGGGGCAGGAGGAGCAGGACGGAGGGGGGCCGGTAGGAGCAGGACGGAGGGGGGGGCCGGTAGGAGCAGGACGGAGGGGGGGGCCGGTAGGAGCAGGACGGAGGGGGGGGGGCCGGTAGGAGCAGGACGGAGGGGGGGGGGCGGTAGGAGCAGGACGGAGGGGGGGGGCCGGTAGGAGCAGGACGGAGGGGGGGGGGGGGCGGTAGGAGCAGGACGGAGGGGGGGGGGGCGGTAGGAGCAGGACGGAGGGGGGGGGGGGCCGGTAGGAGCAGGACGGAGGGGGGGGGGGGCCGGTAGGAGCAGGACGGAGGGGGGGGGCCGGTAGGAGCAGGACGGAGGGGGGGGCCGGTAGGAGCAGGACGGAGGGGGGGGGCCGGTAGGAGCAGGACGGAGGGGGGGGGGGCCGGTAGGAGCAGGACGGAGGGGGGGGGGCCGGTAGGAGCAGGACGGAGGGGGGGGGCCGGGTAGGAGCAGGACGGAGGGGGGGGCCAGACGGAGGAGCAGGACGGAGGGGGGCCGGAGGAGGAGGGAGGGGCCGGATGAGCACGGAGGGAGGGGGGGGCCGGAGGAGCACGGAGGGAGGGGGGCGGAGGGGGGGCCAGACGGAGGAGCAGGACGGATGGGGGCAGGACGGAGGGGGGCCGGAGGAGCACGGAGGGAGGGGGGGGCCGGAGGAGCACGATTAAGGGGGGGCCGGAGAAGCACGACTGAGGGGGGGTAGAACGACTGAGAGGGGGGCGCCGGAGGAGCATGATTGAGGGGGGGGGGCGCCGGAGGAGCATGATTGAGGGGGGGGCGGCGAAGCACGACTAAGGGGGGCGCAGGAAGAGCATGATTGAGGGGGGGCCCGGAGGAGCACGACTGAGTGGGACTGGAGGAGGATATGAGGGACAGTCGGGTGATCGGCCCTGGGGAGGGTGTTACCAAAGACAATCTTCCTGTATAGATTTCAATAAACCGGCTGAAGACTGTGGGAGGGAGAGAAGAAGCGTTGTCTGCTGCTTGATTGAAATGTGTACAGGGGGATCGGTGATTATAATGCCTCCTGCTCGATATTAGTACCGATACTGGAGAGCGGAGAAAGGAGCCAGTAAATCTGTCATTAACCGACTCCTTCCTTATCCGAATGTACAGTGTCAGTAAGGTTGTCCTACACGTCTCACATTTTGGCTGATTTATGCTGATATTTGAGACATGGGTACAATGTAGTTGGTTTTATGCTGTCCTCTGTCTTTCAGAAAGAACTGGACACAATGAAAGGACTTCTAGAAGAAGAACGGTCCAGGCGACTAGCTGCAGAAGAGCAAACTGAGAAATTAGAAGATGAGGGGCAGGCTGAGCTTGGAAGAGTGAAGGACTCTCTGAGACAGCTGGAGACTGAAGCCTCTGAGCTCAGAGAGACTCTTAAGACGACTCGGTGCGATAAGGAGAATGCCTTGGAAGCCTTGGAGCACCAACAACTTCAAAAGAACGAACAGGACTTTGAAATGGAAATTTTAAAACAGACTTTAACGCAATGCCAAGAAGAAAAAGAGAGCGCTCTCACGGAATTGTCTGATTACGCCTTCACAGTAGAAGAGAGGGACAAGCAGATCAGTGAGCTTAGAGAAAATATTCAAGAGTGCACGGATGAGAAGCAGAATGCTTTGACTTCGGTATCGGAGCTCCGCGTGGCCGTGCAAGAAAGAGACCGGGAAATCAAGACGCTAAAAGAGACGGTGCTACTGATCCAGCAAGAGAACGAGACTGCTGCCAGCGCCTTACAGGAACAAATCCAAAGTACTAAGAAGACAGAAGAGCGACTTTGTGTTCTAACTAGAAACCTGGAGGAGTGTGAAAGTCTGAAAGAGAGTGCACTGAGAGCGGAAGAAAGATTCCGCCTGCTTGTCGCAGAGAGAGACCGACAAATAAACACTTTGAATGAGAGCCTTCGACTCTCTGACGTAGAAAGGGAGAGACTTTTGGAGCAACTTTCTGTTGCGACTTTAGAGTCATCCCAGGAGCATTCCTCTCTATTAGAACGTCTCCAGCAACGGGAAGCCATGGTTAATGCTTTAGAGCAAACGTTAGGAGAGGGCAATAAAGAAAATAAGGAATTGGGAGAACGCATAAAAGAGCAACAGATTAAAACCAATAACCTGACGGAGGAATTGGTTCAGCAAACTCAGTCTTTAGAAGAAAGGGACTCGCTGATTGAGTCTCTACGTTTAAGACTCGTAGAGTGTGAATCGGAGAAGGATGATCTGGTGCTTTTAAGAAGACAGTGTGAAGAGAATCTGCAATCGTTAAAGGAGACCCTTCAAGAGTGCTTTGAGGAAAAGGAGAGATACTTCAATTCATTGCAGTCTCAGAATGAGAGGGTCCAAGAAAGAAACGAAGAAATAGAATTGCTGAAAGAGGGTGCCTTGTCTGCCCAAAAGGAAAATGAGACTCTTCTACGTGATCTGGAGTCACAAAAGAGCTCCTTGAAAGAAAGAGATTCAGCTTCTGCATCTCTAGAAGAGACTCTGCAGGAGAGCCAGCAGACCTTGGAAAACCAGGTGCTGATTATCGAACAGCAAAAAAAAGATATCATCTCCTTGAAAGGGAACTTGGAAGGATACCAGAAAGAGATGTCCAATTCACAGACCACAATCGTGAGTTTGGAATCTCAGATAGCTTCTATACAAAGACAGGCTAGGATGGAAGAAGAACGACTGAGAGAAAAAATAATGGAGAACGTCCAGGCCCTGCAAAAGAAGGAGGAGGAAGTTAAATTGTTGGAGAAACAAGCTCAGAAGGATTGTAGGGACCAAAATGAGAAACTGGAGGAACTTTCACAAACTCTGCGAGAGAAGGAGAAGGAAATACAAAATCGTAAGAGAGAAAATAAAGAGTTGCAAAATAAACTTTCTGAAGCTCTTCAAGAGAGAGAAAAGTTGGAAGAACGGATGGAAAAAGACATCCAGTATTTGAAAGAGGAAAATATGAAACATGTTCAGATCCTCAAGGAGAAAAAGGAAGAACTTGAAGCGTTGGAGGAAGAAGCCCAAAAAGAGCGCAGAAGTCAAAACGAGAAGCAGGAAGAGCTTACACAAACAATTGAAGAGAAGGAAAAACTCTTAAAGGAAATTCAAAATCTTCAGAGAGAAAATGAAGAGTTGCAAAGCAAATTTTCTAAAACTCTGCAAGAGAGAGAAAAATTGGAAGAACGGATGGAAAACGATATCAAGTATTTGAGAGAGCGAGTAATGGAACGTGTTCAGACTCTGAAGGAGAAAGAGGAAGAACTTGAAGCATTGGAGGAACAAGTCCAGAGAATGCGCAGAGGTCAAAACGAAAAGCTGGAAGAGCTTTCACAAACTATCAAAGAGAAGGAGAAAATCTCGAAGGAAATGCAAAATCTTCTGAGAGAAAATGAAGAGTTGCAAAGTAAACTTTCTAAAGGCCTTCAAGAGAGAGAAAAAATGGAAGAACGGATGGAAAAAGACATCCAGTATTTAAGAGAGAAGAATATGGAATATGTTCAGAAGCTAAAGGAGAAAGAGGAAGAACTTGAAGCATGGGAGGAAAAAGCCCAAAGAATGCACAGAAGTCAGAACGAGAAACTGGAAGAGCTTTCACACACTATGAAAGAGAAGGAGAAAATCTCGAAGGAAATGCAAAACCTTCGGAGAGAAAATGAAGAGTTACAAAGCAAACTTTCCAAAACTCTGCAAGAGAGGGAGAAATTGGAAGAACGGGTGGAAAATGAGATCAAGCATTTAAGAGAGAAAGTAATGGAACAGGTTCAGGCCCTAAAGGAAAAAGAGGAAGAACTTGAAGCATTGGAGGAGCAAGTCCAAAGAATGCACAGGGGTCAAAATGCAAACCTGGAAGAGCTTACACAAGCCATTAAAGAGAAGGAGAAACTCTCAAGGGAAATACAAAATCTTCAGGGAGAAAACGAAGAGTTGCAAATCAAACATTCTGGTGCTCTGGAACAGAGCAAAAAATTGGAAGAACAAATGGAAAGAGACATCCAGTCTTTGAGAGAGAGGGAGCAAGAACTTTTGCAGTCCGTTCTGGAGAAGGAGGTTGAGTCAGAGGAAAAGAGATTACAGTTTGAAAGAGAAAGCAGTGCCTTGGCAGAAAACATCAAAGAACTTTTGCAACTCTTAAAAGAAAAAGATGTTCAAAAACAACAGAATGAGGAATATATATCCGAACTAAAGAGTGAAATAAAAGAGGTTCAGCATGTTCTACAAGAGAAGAAGGGAGAGATGGAAAAAGAAAAGATCCAGAACGGTAAAGCTGTCCTGACGCTAAAACAAAGAATAGAAGAACTTTCCCAAGCACTGACTGAGAGGGATATTCGAGAAGAAGAGCGAGAAGGACACATAAATGCTCTGAAAAAGCGGATCGAGAAACTTACTCAGGATCTAGCCGATAAGGAGAGTGTTGCCTCAAAAGCAGAAGAGGACAGGAAAGCGGTGGAGGAATGGGTGAGTGAGATTTCTACGTCCTTTATTGGAGAGATGTCCGAAGAACAGGATGGATCCCGATCTCTAACAAAGAAACTAGAATTACTTCAGAAGGCATTGAAAGAAATGGAACGGCAAAAAGAAGTAGAGAATAGGGAGCGAGGCAAATTGATAGAAAGACTTTCACATTTGTCTCGGGCTTTTAAAGACAAGAAACAAGAGTTGGACCAGGCAGAAGGCAACATGGGAGCTTTGAAGGAAACTATGGAAAGACTTTTATTAGAAGAAGAAGAAGTAAAACGTAGGGAACGACAGAACGAGCAAGAGAAGTTATCTTTGAAGCAAACCGTGGCTGAGCTTTCCCAGGAATTGACGGATAAGGAAAGGGAGATGGAAGAGAGAGAACTTGATGTGACTTATCTGAGAGAACAAGTGGAAGAACTTAGACAAACTTTGATGGGCAGGGATCTGGACCTGAGCGAGAAGGAAAAACACATGGAGGAAGACAAAACGGCCCTGAGTCAAAAAATATTGGAACTGTCTCAAGCGTTAAGGAAAAGGGAAAAAGAAATGGAAGACAAAGAACTTGAGACACAAATTTTTACAACCAAGATAGCAGAACTTGGACAAGAGTTGCTAAATAAAGAGCAAGACATAAAGGAGAAGGCGGGAGAAAATGAACAAGAAACAACCTTCTTAAAGCAGAGAATTACAGACCTTTCACAATCTATAGCAGATATGAAACAAGAAGCGGAGATGAAGAATGTTGAGATGACCTTACTAAGAGAAAAGGTAGAAGAGCTTGAAGAAAATGTCCTAGACAAAGACACAAAACTGATGGAGAGGGAGACCAAGATGGTGGAAGATCAAAGATTTCACAAGCAGAAATTTACAGAACTTAACCAGTCTTTGATTCAACAGAAAATAGAGGAAGAAGAGAAAGAGCTGAGGATGAAAACATTGAAAGAAAAATTAGAAGAGCTGAGGCAAGCTTTACTTGACAAGGAAGAGGAATCTAAGGAAAAAGAGAGGCAAAGTGAGTCCGAAAAGAGCACACTGCATGGGAAAATAACAGAACTTTCCTGGTCTCTAAGTCAGAAGGAGAGTGAAGTAGATGAAGTTAAGTTTGATAAGATGTCTTTGAGAGACAAGGTGGAAGAACTCAGATTAGTCCTAGATAAAAAAGAGCAAGATATAAAGGAAGAGAAGCAAAAGGAGGAGGAAGAAAAGGGAACCTTAAAAGAAAAGATAAGAGACATTTCTCAGACTCTCTTGGAAAAGGAGCAAGAGGCCGCAGAAACCAAACTTGAGGTGAAATCCTTGAGAGAGGAGATTGGAGAACTGAGGCAAGTCCTGGTAGACAAAGAGCAAGAGATGGAGGAAAAGAGGAGGCAGAGCGAGGAGGAAAAGAAGACCTTCAAGCAACGGGTGAGAGATGGTTCAGAAGCCCTCCTGGAGAAAGAGCAAGAAGTTGACCAAGCAAAACTAGAGCTAACAACTCTAAGAGAGAAGATTGGAGAACTTAGGCTAACTCTGATTGCTAAGGAACAAGACGTAGAAGCAGAGAAGAGACGGCACAAGGAAGAAAAGTGGATTCTGCAGCAGAAAGAAAAAGACGTAACCCAAACTCTACTTAAGGAAGAGGAAGAAAAGAGAACATTAAAACAAAAGATAAGAGACATTTCTCAGACTCTCTCGGAAAAGGAGCAAGACGTCGCAGAAACCAAACTTGAGGTGAAATCCTTGAGAGAGAAGATAGGAGAACTTAGGTTAACTCTAATTGCTAAGGAGCAAGACGTAGAAGCAGAGAGGAGACGGCATGAGGAGGAAAAGAGGTCTCTGCAGCAGAAAGCAAAAGACATAACCCAAACTCTACTTAAGGAAGTGGAGGAAAAGACAACCTTAAAACAAAGGATAAGAGACATTTCTCAGGCTTTCTCAGAAAAGGAGCAAGACACGGCAGGAACCCAACTTGAGGTGAAATCCTTGAGAGAGGAGGTTGGAGAACTTAGGCTAACTCTTATTGCAAAGGAGCAAGACATTGAAGCAGAGAGGAGACGGCATGAGGAAGAAAAGTGGTCTCTGCAGCAGAAAGCAAAAGATGTAACCCAAACTCTACTTGAGGAAGAGGAAGAAAAGACAACCTTAAAACAAAGGATAAGAGACATTTCTCAGACTCTTTTGGAAAAGGAGCAAGACACGGCAGGAACCAAACTTGAGGTGAAATCCTTGAGAGAGGAGGTTGGAGAACTTAGGCAAGTCCTAGTAGACAAAGAGCAAGAAATGGAGGAAAAGAGGAAGCAGAGCGAGGAGGAAAATAATTCTTTCAAACAGCGGGTGAGAGAAGCTTCAGAAGCCCTCCTGGAGAAAAAGCAAGAAGCTGACCAAGCAAAACTAGAGCTAACAACTCTCAGAGAGAAGATTGGAGAACTTAGGCTAACTCTTCTTGCAAAGGAGCAAGACATCGAAACAGAGAGGAGACGGCATGAGGAAGAAAGGATGTCTCTGCAGCAGAAGGCAAAAGACTTAACCCAAACTCTACTGACGAAGGAGAGAGAAGCCAATCAGCATGCACAAGATGTCAACTCTCTCAGAGAAAAGGTTGGAGAACTCAAAGATGTCATAGCAGAAAAGGAACTAGTGTTAGATCAGGAAATGAGACAGAACGAAGAAGACAAGGAGTCTCTACAGCAGCAACTCAATGACCGTTCTCAGGCTGTTTTTGAGAAAGAGCTATTTGCTGAGGATTTAAAACGTGAGATAAAAGCCCTTCAACATAAAACAGAAGAGCTTAAACTAGTCCTGTTAAATAAAGAAAATGAGGAACTTGCAAAAGAAGAAGATAGTGAAGAGGAAAGGAGAGCCTGGGGTCAGAGAGTGACAGAACTCTCGAAGGCCCTACTGGAAAAAGAAGGGGATAGTGAAGAGGAAAGGAGAGCTTGGAGTCGGAGAGTAATGGAACTCTCGAAGGCCCTACTGGAAAAAGAAGAAGATAGTGAAGAGGAAAGGAGAGCCTGGGGTCAGAGAGTGACGGAACTCTCGAAGGCCCTATTGGAAAAAGACGGAGAAGCCAATGACGCTAATAAGCAGATGACGTCATTAAGAAATAAAATAGAAGAACTGAGGCAAGCTCTAACAAATAAAGAGAAAGAGATTAAAGAGTTGTCAACACGGATTGAACACGAGAATAATTCACTGAGGCAAAAAGTTGCAGAACTTTCTCAAACTCTAGTAGACAAAGAGAGAGACTCTCAGAAGACGAAGAACGAAATAAAATCCATGAAAGAAGCCGATGAAAAAAATGGACAGACCCTGAAAAATCGAGACCAGGACCTCAAAGACAAAGAAAGATTTAGCGAGGAGGAAAAGGCCGAATTGAGACGTGAAATAGCGGAACTTTCCGAGGCTCTTGTGGAAAAGGAGAAAAGCGCGGAGGTGATGGAACAGGAGTTGAGACTTCGGGGTGAGAAAATGGAAGCTCTTGGACAAGTCCTGTTGGATAAAGAGCAGGAAATGAACATGAAAGAGATAGAAAGACTGTACCTGAGGCGGAAGGTGGTGGAGCTTTCTCAGACGAGATCTGAAAAAGAGAAGGAGGCTGAGGTGACCGACGAGGAGATAAACTCCCTGAAAGTGAAAATCGGAGAACAGGCAGAGACTGGCAAAGGAATGCCGTTTCTGGGTGGGAACAGAGAGGACCTAGACAACCGGCAAGAGGAAATCCGAGAACAAGGAATGAACATTCATTACACAAGGGAGGATATAAGAATATATGAGATGGAAGAAGAAATGAAAGCTCTTTATCATGAAAGAGAAGAATCTAACAAGAGAGAGACGATACTCAGACAGAGGCTGGAAAAAACAGAGACTGCTCTAAGAAAGATGGAGGCTGATGAGATCTCCAGGAGACAGAGCTCTCAGGAGGCTGGGAAGATAAATAGAAAGGTAAGATGACTGTGATTTGGTACATATGTTTAGAGTGATTATAACATTTTTATTTATTTTTTACATGAGATAAAAGAGGTTTTTACATAAAGCGGAGTTCCAGCCTTTTAATGTTTGTTTATTAAAAGTCAGCAGCTACACATTTTGTAGCTGCTGAATTTGAACAGACACCTACCAGTTCCACGGTCCAGCAATCCGGCTGCGCGGAGCGTCGCTCCTCTCCTCGGCGTCTCCACCCACACTCTGGGCACCCAGCTGTAAAAGCTTTCAGCTTCACTCCTGGAACCTGTCACGTGTCCCAGGAGATCGCCTAGAGGGAGGGGCCATCTAGGGGCAGAGAAGGAGTCTCCTAGGCCAGTGATGGCGAACCTTGGCACCCCAGATGTTTTGGAACTACATTTCCCATGATGCCATTGCACTGTGCAGTGTGGTTGAGAATCATGGGAAAAATGTAGTTTGAAAACATCTGGGGTGCCAAGGTTCGCCATCAGTGTCCTAGGCGGTCCCTAGGTGAAAGTGGGACAGGAGACAGGAAGTCCCACTCCCAACAAAGCCCCCCCCCAAAAAAAAAAATGACATGCCAAATGTGGCATGTGAGGGGGCGATGAGTGCTTAAAGAGGAAGTTCCATTTTTGATAATGTTACGCCGAGTAAATCGATACCCAACATGTCACACTTCAAAATTGCGCCCGCTCGTGGAGTGGCGACAAACTTTTACCCTTAAAAATCTCCATAGGCGACGTTTAAAAAATTCTACAGGTTGCATCTTTTGAGTTACAGAGGTCGTCTAGGGCTGGAATTATTGCTCTCGCTCTAATGATCGCGGTGATACCTCATGTGTGTGGTTTAAACACCGTTTTCATATGCGGGCGCCGCTCACGTATGCGTTCGCTTCTGCGCGTGAGCTCGTCGGGACGGGGTGCCTTACAAAATTGTTTTTTTATTCTTATTTTATTTTTTATTATTTTTACACTGAAAAAAAAAATCGATCCCTTGTAATAGAAAAAAGCATGACAGGTCCTCTTTTATATATGAGATCTGGGGGATCAAAAAGACGTCACACCTAATATTTAGACTTGAATACAAAAAAAAAAAAAAAAAAATTTTGGGCATTTGAAAACATGACAACAAAAAATGTGCCTTTAAGACGCATGGGCGGAACTGACGTTTTGACATCACTTCCACCCTGCTATGCTATGGGGATGTGGTGGGGGCCATCTTGCCCTCACTCGCATCCCCTCTGAGCAGGCTGAAGGACCCGATTGCCTCCGCCGCTACCGACGGCTCTGGTAAGCGGCGGGAGGGGGGCCCCTCTCCAGCTGCCGATAACAGTGATCTTGCGGCAAATCCGCCGCGGAGACCACCATTATCGTTAACAGGACCGCTCATGCTAAAGATGGATACCTCGGTTGTAGAAGCAGCTGCTGCCGTTACCGAGATATCCATCTTTAACAAAAGGACGAATATCTGCGTGAGCCGGTCCTTAAGTGGTTAATAAGCACCACTCTTTTTTTTTATTTTTTTATAGAACCATCAGTGCTCAGGCAGCATAAATAACGAGGGGGAAGAAGGCTGCCATAGTGTAGTACCGGGGTCTTCAAACTACAGCCCTCCAGCTGTTGCGGAACTACACATCCCATGAGGCATTGTAAAACTCTGACATTCACAGACATGACTGGGCATGATGGGAATTGTAGTTCCTGAACAACTGGAGGGCCGTAGTTTGAAGACCCCTGGTGTAGTACATTCAATTGGCATGCCATATTCTAGTACATTTATTTAAAACAAATTGGCAATAACAACATTACACTCGCATAAAAATCGCATAGACTCTCATCTAGACCAGGATGTGCCACTCCGGTGTTTGCTCCACAGGCCAGAAATTACGTCACCGGAACCCCCACCCAATGCGTTTCGTCGCTTCTACTTGACGTCCTCAAGAACAAACCTTCCGTCTCTGTCTACCCTTTAGGCTTTGCTGGAGTAGATTATTCACTCGTGATGTATGTTGTGTCATATTGTTCTGGATACATTTTCCTTTTATGCTGCAGAATTTGCCAACTGCCGACACCGAGCCTCCGACAAGTAGTGATAGTCTGCAGAAGAGGCTGGAGGTCCTGCATGAATCGATGGCCCGTCTGGAGAACGATAAAACCTCCCTGGAGGATCGGAACCTCAAGCTGAGTGAGACTCTGCAGGAAGTGAGTATGAACTTCATCTATCGGTTCACTGACCCAGTACAAAGGGGGGCGCCGAGGGGGGGCGCCGGAGCCCGAAAGGCACCTTATGGAACTAAAAGGCACCTTATGGAAGCCGTTCAGAAAGACTCAGTTCCCGAGGTCAGCCGAGCTGTCCTCAGGCCTTTCTATGTGTTTCCGAGGCTCTCTGGAGCCCCCCACCTCTGGCCAGATGCGGTATTGCATTCCATTGAAGTCAATGCAGAACAAATTATTTGCATTCCTATTGACTTCTATGGGGAAACCCGCTTTGATATGCAAGTGCTTTGGATTACAAGCCTTCTCCTGGAACGGATTATCCTCGTAATCCGAGGTTCCACTGTACGACTAATATAAAAAAAAGGGCGCATGTATGGGCCTACAGGCAGAGCTGCTATTAGGAATCGTGGGGCCCCGTACAGCCTACTTAACAGGACCCCTACCTAAAAAAAATATCAAATTATATTTTCATAAAAAAAATACACTATAATCAATTTTAGTGGACGCAAAACGCACCAAAATTCCTGCTAATACCGTTTACTATGCTTCAGTAATAAGTGAACACAGGAGTGATCGGTACCAATCACTCAGTGTGTTCGGGAAAGGAAGTGGCTGGTAAATATGACCCCTTCCACCGCTCTCCATCCTGGAGCATTCCCCCTGTGTCGGTGAGTAAAGGGAGGAGGTAAGCCAGTAGCGCTGCAGAGGAAAGGAGGCACACAGGAGGGCCCCAAAACAGTCTCTGACCTCCGACATCAACAGTCCCCCTGCGTGTTCTCCAGTCCCCTCCGTGTCCTTTGTGCAACTCCGGTCCCCCTCTGTGCTTCACCGGTCCCCCTCTGTGTCCTCTGTGCTCCTCCGGTCCCCCTCGGTGTCCTCTGTGCTCCTCCGGTCCCCCTCGGTGTCTTCTGTGCTCCTCCGGTCCCCCTCCGTGTTTTCTGTGCTCCTCCGGTCCCCCTCCGTGTTTTCTGTGCTCCTCCGGTCCCCCTCCGTGTTTTCTGTGCTCCTCCGGTCCCCCTCCGTGTTTTCTGTGCTCCTCCGGTCCCCCTCCGTGTTTTCTGTGCTCCTCCGGTCCCCCTCCGTGTTTTCTGTGCTCCTCCGGTCCCCCTCCGTGTTTTCTGTGCTCCTCCGGTCCCCCTCCGTGTTTTCTGTGCTCCTCCGGTCCCCCTCCGTGTTTTCTGTGCTCCTCCGGTCCCCCTCCGTGTCTTCTGTGCTCCTCCGGTCCCCCTCCGTGTCTTCTGTGCTCCTCCGGTCCCCCTCGGTGTCCTCTGTGCTCCTCCGGTCCCCCTCGGTGTCCTCTGTGCTCCTCCGGTCCCCCTCGGTGTCCTCTGTGCTCCTCCGGTCCCCCTCGGTGTCCTCTGTGCTCCTCCGGTCCCCCTCGGTGTCCTCTGTGCTCCTCCGGTCCCCCTCGGTGTCCTCTGTGCTCCTCCGGTCCCCCTCGGTGTCCTCTGTGCTCCTCCGGTCCCCCTCGGTGTCCTCTGTGCTCCTCCGGTCCCCCTCGGTGTCCTCTGTGCTCCTCCGGTCCCCCTCGGTGTCCTCTGTGCTCCTCCGGTCCCCCTCGGTGTCCTCTGTGCTCCTCCGGTCCCCCTCGGTGTCCTCTGTGCTTCTCCGGTCCCCCTCCGTGTCTTCTGTGCTCCTCCGGTCCCCCTCCGTGTCTTCTGTGCTCCTCCGGTCCCCCTCGGTGTCCTCTGTGCTCCTCCGGTCACTGATCTCTGAACAAGGGAGCGGATGTTGCTAATTGGCTGGGGGGGGGGGGGCGGGGCGTTTGGTAAACACGGGAGCAAAGTGCATCACCACTAACAGCCCCTACTATGTATTTCAGGGGGGGATTTGTGTGTTTTTTTTGGGGGGGGGGGGTCTGGTGTTTATCTCTTATATAAATAACATTTGTGATTACACACAGGTGGAACGTGAGCGGCGGAGTCTCCGGAGGGAGTTACACAAGATAAGCGGTCATCCATCTCCCCGCTCTAAAGACAAGTCCCTGGAGGTCAGTCACCTCTGACTCTGATGGGGTCCTTGATGTAAAAAGGAATCTAGTGGGGGACCCTGATGTGAGGGGGAACTTTAATAGGGGACTCCATTGTAAAGGGGATTTTCATATACAGGGTACTCTGGTGGGGACCCTGATGTAAGAGGTGACTCTGATAAAGACCCTAATCTTAGGGGGACTCAGATGGGGACCCTGATGTAAGGGGTGACTGATGGGGATTTTAATGTTGGGGACCCTGATGTAAGGGGTGACTCTGATGAAGACCCTGATCTAAGGAGGACTCTGATGGGGATTTCAATGTAAAAGGGGCTCTGATGGGGACCCTGATGTAAGGGGGAACTTTGATGGGGACCTTAACATAAGGGGAGACTCCAATGGGGACCCTGATTTATTGGGAGGACTTTGATGGGGTCCTTGATGTAAAAAAGAATCCAATGGGGGCAGGGCCGCCATCAGGAATTTTGGGGCCCCTTACACAGCTTCAGGCATGGGCCCTGGAGCAGAGAACAGGGGGGGGGGGGGCTGCAAATTGAGAAGCGGGGGGGGGGGCCCTTTACAAAAAGAAGAAATAAAGAAAAATATATATAAAAAAGGGGGTAGCCCTGGAGACATTTTTTTTTATTTTATTTTTTAAGAAATTACAAAAAAAGGGGGCTTTCCATCCAGGACCTCTGGGCCCTTTAACCACTTAAGGACCGCCTACTGCACATTTACGTCGGCAGAATGGCACGGCTGGGCACATCAACGTATATATAGGGAACACTCAAAGTCACAGCGCCCCCTTGTGGTTAACTCCCAAACTGCAACTGTCATTTCCACAGTAAACAATGCAATTTAAATGCATTTTTTGCTGTGAAAATGACAATTGTCCCAAAAATGTGTCAAAAGTGTCCGATGTGTCCGCCGTAATGTCGCAGTCACGAAAAAAATCGCTGATCGCCGCTATTAGTAGTAAAAAAATAAAAAATTAATAAAAATGCAATAAAACTATCCCTTATTTTGTAAACGCTATAAATTTTGCGAAAACCAACCGATAAACGCTTATTGCGATTTTGGTAAAAAAAAAAAAAAAAAAAAAAATACGTAGAAGAATACGTATCGGCCTAAACTGAGGAAAAAAAATTGTTTTATATATATTTTTGGGGGATATTTATTATAGCAAAAAATATATATATTTTTTTTTAAATTGTCGCTCTATTTTTGTTTATAGCGCAAAAAATAAAAACCGCCGAGGTGATCAAATACCACCAAAAGAAATCTCTATTTGTGGGGAAAAAAGGAGGCCGACTTTGTTTGGGAGCCACGTCGCACGAGCGCGCAATTGTCAGTTAAAACGACGCAGTGCCGAATCGCAAAAAGGGGCAAGGTCCTTTACCTGCATTTTGGTCCGGGGTCTTAAGTGGTTAATAAGAAAAATAAATAAATATATATATATATATATATATATATATATATATATATATATATATATATATATATAAAAAAGAAATAAACATTTATAAAAAAAACAAGGGGGTTGCCTGGGGACCTCTGGGCCCTTTAATAATATATAAACAAAAATAAAATGGGAAATAAAAAATATTTTTTTTTTTTATAAAAAAAGGGGGGGTTGTCATCTGGGGACCTCCAGACCCCTAAAAAAATGGCCCTTTAATAAAAAAATAAAATAAAAATATATTAAAAAAATATATTTTTTTATAAAAAATAAAAGGGGGGGGGGGGTTGCCATCTGGGGTCCTGGTGGCCTCCGGGCCCCTAAATGGGGGACCCCGATGTAAGGGGGAACTTTGATGGGGACTCCAGTGTAAAGGGGATTCTCATAGACGGGGTACTCTGATGGGGACCTTGATGGAAGGGGTGACTCTGATAAAGACCCTGATCTTAGGAGGACTCTAATGGGAATTTCGGTGTAAAGGGGCTCTGATGGGGATTTTAATGTTGGGGGCTCTGATGGGGACCCTGATGTAAGAGGTGGCTTTAATGGGGACCTTGACATAAGGGCAGACTCCAATGGGGACCCTGATTTATTGGGAGGACTTTGATGGGGATTCTCGTATAAATGGGGACCCTGATGTAAGGGGCAGGGACTCTAATGGGTACATTTTTTAAATATACAATGTGGCTCTCATACTGAAAAGTTTGGAGAGCCCTGATCTAAACCAATCACAGCACTGCTGTTGGGGCTCTGCGTGTGGGCGGGGCTGGAGGTGTGATCCTCCTATGAATGAAGTGGATCTGGTAGCAGCAGCTCGCTATTGAAAATCAACACCAAGCAAGACCCTCCCCCTTTATACATGACGCTCTTTTAATATAAGTCATACCTGCACAGGTGTTCTGCAGGAAGTGTACAGGTATACACCACGCCCCTTCATAGGTGTGCAGGTATACACCACGCCCCTTCATAGGTGTGCAGGTATACACCACGCCCCTTCATGGGTGTGCAGGTATACACCACGCCCCTTCATAGGTGCGCATGTATACACCACGCCCCTTCATAGGTGCGCAGGTATACACCACGCCCCTTCATAGGTGTGCAGGTATACACCACGCCCCTTCATAGGTGCGCAGGTATACACCACACCCCTTCATAGGTGCGCAGGTATACACCACGCCCCTTCATAGGTGTGCAGGTATACACCACGCCCCTTCATAGGTGTGCAGGTATACACCACACCCCTTCATAGGTGTGCAGGTATACACCACGCCCCTTCATAGGTGTGCAGGTATACACCACGCCCCTTCATAGGTGTGCAGGTATACACCACGCCCCTTCATAGGTGCGCAGGTATACACCACGCCCCTTCATAGGTGTGCAGGTATACACGCCCCTTCATAGGTGTGCAGGTATACACCACGCCCCTTCATAGGTGTGCAGGTATACACCACGCCCCTTCATAGGTGTGCAGGTATACACCACGCCCCTTCATAGGTGCGCAGGTATACACCACGCCCCTTCATAGGTGCGCAGGTATACACCACGCCCCTTCATAGGTGCGCAGGTATACACCACGCCCCTTCATAGGTGTGCAGGTATACACGCCCCTTCATAGGTGCGCAGGTATACACCACGCCCCTTCATAGGTGTGCAGGTATACACGCCCCTTCATAGGTGTGCAGGTATACACCACGCCCCTTCATAGATGTGCAGGTATACACCACGCCCCTTCATAGGTGTGCAGGTATACACGCCCCTTCATAGGTGTGCAGGTATACACCACGCCCCTTCATAGGTGTGCAGGTATACACCACGCCCCTTCATAGGTGTGCAGGTATACACCACGCCCCTTCATAGATGTGCAGGTATACACCACGCCCCTTCATAGGTGTGCAGGTATACACGCCCCTTCATAGGTGTGCAGGTATACACCACGCCCCTTCATAGGTGTGCAGGTATACACCACGCCCCTTCATAGGTGTGCAGGTATACACCACGCCCCTTCATAGATGTGCAGGTATACACCACGCCCCTTCATAGGTGCGCAGGTATAGAAATGAGACCTCATATGTGAGCACTCAGTGCAATGAGTTTATAGCAGACATGTAGATAAGAGGAACATTACACTTGTTAGGGTTGTCCAGATACCGATACTAGTATCCGTATCGGGACCGATACCGAGTATTTTTGGGAGTACTTGTACTCGTGCAAATGCCCCCGATACCTAAATAGAATACTTTTTTTGTATTTATCAACATGTTCTGTGAAAATTCTTTGAGTTTTTACTACTGCGTGACAAGCAAATAAAACATTTTTATTCATTTTTATTCTTTTATAATGTCTTGAGTTCGAGTTCTTCATATTTCTAAAGAAAATCTCCTTAGTCTGTATTGTGGTTTGAAAACTGTCACATGACATTTAAAAAAAGTATCGGTATTCGGTATCGGCGAGTACATGGAAAAAAGTATCGGTACTTGTACTTGGTCCTAAAAAAGTGGTATCGGGACAACCCTAACACTGGTGTGCGGCTTTCCAAGAAATCTGCACATAATCGCACTCCCTCCCCTCTGCACACCAGTGTCTCTAATCATCTATTTCTTTCTATCAGCTCCAGGATATCAGCGATTCCTCCATCTACCAGCAGAGGGTGTCAGAGCTAGAGAGGCAGGTGAGTTACCTGGAGCACCGTGGGGTGGGCGGTCTCCACCCATCCATCCATCTATGTCCCCACCCATCTCTCCGCCCACCCATCCACCCATGTCTCCGCCCACCCATCCACCCATGTCTCCGCCCACCCATCCACCCATGTCTCCGCCCACCCATCCACCCATCCACCCATGTCTCCGCCCACCCCCATCCCCCCATGTCTCCGCCCACACCCATCATCCACCCATGTCTCCGCCCACCCATCCACCCATGTCTCCGCCCACCCATCCACCCATGTCTCCGCCCACCCATCCACCCATGTCTCCGCCCACCCATCCACCCATGTCTCCGCCCACCCATCCACCCATGTCTCCGCCCACCCATCCACCCATGTCTCCGCCCACCCATCCATCCATCCGCCCACCCATCCATCCATGTCTCCACCCACCCATCCATCCATGTCTCTGCCCACCCATCCATCCATGTCTCCGCCCACCCATCCATCCATGTCTCCGCCCACCCATCCATCCATGTCTCCGCCCACCCATCCATCCATGTCTCCGCCCACCCATCCATCCATGTCTCCGCCCACCCATCCATCCATGTCTCCGCCCACCCATCCATCCATGTCTCCGCCCACCCACCCATCCATGTCTCCGCCCACCCATCCATCCATGTCTCCATGTCTCCGCCCACCCATCCATCCATGTCTCCGCCCACCCATCCATCCATGTCTCCGCCCACCCATCCATCCATGTCTCCGCCCACCCATCCATCCATGTCTCCGCCCACCCATCCATCCATGTCTCCGCCCACCCATCCATCCATGTCTCCGCCCACCCATCCATCCATGTCTCCGCCCCCATCCTCCATGTTCCGCCCACCCATCCATCCATGGTTCCGCCCACCCATCCATCCATGTCTCCGCCCACCCATCCATCCATGTCTCCGCCCACCCATCCATCCATGTCTCCGCCCACCCATCCATCCATGTCTCTGCCCACCCATCCATCCATGTCTCCGCCCACCCATCCATCCATGTCTCCGCCCACCCACCCATCCATGTCTCCGCCCACCCATCCATCCATGTCTCCGCCCACCCATCCCCATGTCTCCGCCCACCCATCCATCCATGTCTCCGCCCACCCATCCATCCATGTCTCCGCCCACCCATCCATCCATGCCCACCCATCTCCGCCCCCACCCACCCATCCATCCATGTCTCCGCCCACCCATCCATCCATGTCTCCGCCCACCCATCCATCCATGTCTCCGCCCACCCATCCATCCATGTCTCCGCCCACCCACCCATCCATGTCTCCGCCCACCCACCCATCCATGTCTCCGCCCACCCATCCATCCATGTCTGCCCACCCATCCATCTCCGCCCACCCATCCATCCATGTCTCCGCCCACCCATGTCTCCGCCCACCACCCATGTCTGCCCACCATCCATCATGTCTGCCCACCCACCCATCCACCCATGTCTCCGCCCATCCATCCATGTCTCCGCCCATCCATCCATGTCTCCGCCCATCCATCCATGTCTCCGCCCGCCCATCCATCCATGTCTCCACCCATCCATCCATGTCTCCGCCCACCCATCCATCCATGTCTCCGCCCACCCATCCATCCATGTCTCCGCCCACCCATCCATCCATGTCTCCGCCCACCCATCCATCCATGTCTCTGCCCACCCATCCATCCATGTCTCCGCCCACCCATCCACCCATGTCTCCGCCCACCCATCCACCCATGTCTCTGCCCACCCATCCACCCATGTCTCCGCCCATCCATCCATGTCTCCGCCCATCCATCCATGTCTCCGCCCATCCATCCATGTCTCCGCCCGCCCATCCATCCATGTCTCCACCCATCCATCCATGTCTCCGCCCACCCATCCATCCATGTCTCCGCCCACCCATCCATCCATGTCTCCGCCCACCCATCCATCCATGTCTCCGCCCACCCATCCATCCATGTCTCTGCCCACCCATCCATCCATGTCTCTGCCCACCCATCCATGTCTCTGCCCACCCATCCATCCATGTCTCTGCCCACCCATCCATCCATGTCTCCGCCCACCCATCCATCCATGTCTCCGCCCACCCATCCATCCATGTCTCCGCCCACCCATCCATCCATGTCTCCGCCCACCCATCCATCCATGTCTCCGCCCACCCATCCATCCATGTCTGCCCACCCATCTCCATGTCTCCGCCCACCCATCCATCCATGTCTCCGCCCACCCATCCATCCATGTCTCCGCCCACCCATCCATCCATGTCTCCGCCCACCCATCCATCCATGTCTCCGCCCACCCATGTCTCCATCCATCCATGTCTGCCCATCTCTGCCCACCCATCCGCCCACCCATCCATCCATGTCTCCGCCCACCCATCCATCCATGTCTCCGCCCACCCATCCATCCATGTCTCCGCCCACCCATCCATCCATGTCTCCGCCCACCCATCCATCCATGTCTCCGCCCACCCATCCATCCATGTCTCCGCCCACCCATCCATCCATGTCTCCGCCCACCCATCCATCCATGTCTCCGCCCACCCATCCATCCATGTCTCCGCCCACCCATCCATCCATGTCTCCGCCCACCCATCCATCCATGTCTCCGCCCACCCATCCATCCATGTCTCCGCCCACCCATCCATCCATGTCTCCGCCCACCCATCCATCCATGTCTCCGCCCACCCATCCATCCATGTCTCCGCCCACCCATCCATCCATGTCTCCGCCCACCCCCACCCATCCATCCATGTCTCCGCCCACCCATCCATCCATGTCTCCGCCCACCCATCCATCCATGTCTCTGCCCACCCATCCATGTCTGCCCACCCATCTCCTGCCCACCCATCCATCCATGTCTCCGCCCACCCATGTCTCCGCCCACCCACCCATCCATGTCTCCGCCCACCCATCCATCCATGTCTCCGCCCACCCATCCATCCATGTCTCCGCCCACCCATCCATCCATGTCTCCGCCCACCCATCCATCCATGTCTCCGCCCACCCATCCATCCATGTCTCCGCCCACCCATCCATCCATGTCTCCGCCCACCCATCCATCCATGTCTCCGCCCACCCACCCATGTCTGCCCACCCACCCATGTCTCTGCCCACCCATCCACCATGTCTCCGCCCACCCATCCCCATGTCTCCACCCATGTCTGCCCACCCATCCATGTCTCCGCCCATCCATCCATGTCTCCGCCCATCCATCCATGGTTGCACCCATCTCCGCGCCCACCATCCATCCATGTCTGCCCACATCTCCGCCCCCGCCCATCCATCCATGTCTGCCCACCATCTCCATGTCTCCGCCCCCATCCATCCATGTCTCCGCCCACCCATCCATCCATGTCTCCGCCCACCCATCCATCCATGTCTCCGCCCACCCCATGTCTCCATCCATGTCTCCGCCCACCCATCCATCCATGTCTCTGCCCACCCATCCATCCATGTCTCTGCCCACCCATCCATCCATGTCTCTGCCCACCCATCCATCCATGTCTCTGCCCACCCATCCATCCATGTCTCCGCCCACCCATCCACCCATGTCTCTGCCCACCCATCCACCCATGTCTCCGCCCATCCATCCATGTCTCCGCCCATCCATCCATGTCTCCGCCCATCCATCCATGTCTCCGCCCGCCCATCCATCCATGTCTCCACCCATCCATCCATGTCTCCGCCCACCCATCCATCCATGTCTCCGCCCACCCATCCATCCATGTCTCCGCCCACCCATCCATCCATGTCTGCCCACCCATCCATCATGTCCGCCCAATCCCCATGTCTCTGCCCATCCATCCATGTCTCTGCCCACCCATCCATCATGTCCTGCCCACCCACCCATGTCTCCGCCCACCATCCACCCATGTCTCTGCCCACCCATCCCCATGTCTCCCCATCCATCCATGTCTGCCATCCATCATGTCTGCCCATCCCCATGTCTCGCCGCCCATCCATCCATGTCTCCACCATCCTCATGTCTGCCCACCCATCCATCCATGTCTCCGCCCACCCATCCATCCATGTCTGCCCCCCATCCATCATGTCTGCCCACCCATCCATCCATGTCTCCGCCCACCCATCCATCCATGTCTCTGCCCACCCATCATGTCCGCCCACCCCCATGTCTCTGCCCACCCATCCATCCATGTCTGCACCCATCCATCATGTCTCCGCCCACCCATCCATCCATGTCTCCGCCCACCCATCCATCCATGTCTCCGCCCACCCATCCATCCATGTCTGCCCACCCATCTCCGTCTCCGCCCACCCATCCATCCATGTCTCCGCCCACCCATCCACCCATGTCCGCCCACCCTCCGCCCACCCATCCACCCATGTCTCTGCCCACCCATCCACCCATGTCTCTGCCCACCCATCCACCATGTCTCTGCCCACCCATCCACCCATGTCTCTGCCCACCCATCCACCCATGTCTCTGCCCACCCATCCACCCATGTCTCTGCCCACCCATCCATCCATGTCTCTGCCCACCCATCCACCCATGTCTCTGCCCACCCATCCACCCATGTCTCTGCCCACCCATCCACCCATGTCTCCGCCCACCCACACATCCATGTCTCCGCCCATCCATCCATGTCTCCGCCCATCCATCCATGTCTCTGCCCACCCATCCATCCATGTCTCCGCCCACCCATCCATCCATGTCTCCGCCCGCCCATCCATCCATGTCTCCGCCCACCCATCCATCCATGTCTCCGCCCATCCATCCATCCATGTCTCCACCCATCCATCCATGTCTCCGCCCACCCATCCACCCATGTCTCCGCCCACCCACACATCCATTTCTCCACCCATAAAAACAAAAACATTTGTTTTGTTGTCTCCATCCGCAGATCGCTGTACTGAAATCGCAGCTGGAAGCCGAGCGCAGTCACCGCTCCCGCTACATCCAGCGCTGTTCACGCACTACGGACGATCTGCTTCATCTCCGACATGATTTGAATCGTTCGCTGGCCGCGGTGACTTCCGACACCCGAATTCCGGTACTGGAGAGAGAGACGATGCGACTGGATGACACGCTGAGCCGCAGCCTCGGCCTCCCCACTCCCTGACTGGGGACCGGTAATGATAGGTGGTGGTAGTCACTGCCGCGGGTCAATCGGAGAACTCCATGGATCCCGGGAAAACGCTTTCCCATGAAGGAATGTTTTCTCCGGACTGTTTACACGGACAGATCGATTGTGAAGACAAATCAGCGAGTTTATCGCAGGGTCCAATTATATAAAGTGTCAGTTATTTATAAGCTATAATATGTATAAGGTTAGCGCCGCTGTTTGTGGTTTAAGCTGTAGGTTTAGGAGTGTGTGAGGCCTTAGGCGTGTGTGAGGCCTTAGGCGTGTGTGAGGCCTTAGGCGTGTGTGAGGCCTTAGGCGTGTGTGAGGCCTTAGGCGTGTGTGAGGCCTTAGGCGTGTGTGTGAGGCCTTAGGAGTGTGTGTGAGGCCTTAGGCGCGTGTGAGGCCTTAGGCGCGTGTGAGGCCTTAGGCGCGTGTGAGGCCTTAGGCGCGTGTGAGGCCTTAGGCGCGTGTGAGGCCTTAGGCGCGTGTGAGGCCTTAGGCGCGTGTGATGTGAGGCCTTAGGCGCGTGTGAGGCCTTAGGCGCGTGTGAGGCCTTAGGAGCGTGTGTGAGGCCTTAGGCGTGTGTGAGGCCTAAGGAGCGTGTGTGAGGCCTAAGGAGCGTGTGTGAGGCCTAAGGAGCGTGTGTGAGGCCTAAGGAGCGTGTGTGAGGCCTTAGGAGTGTGTGAGGCCTAAGGAGCGTGTGTGAGGCCTAAGGAGCGTGTGTGAGGCCTAAGGAGCGTGTGTGAGGCCTAAGGAGCGTGTGTGAGGCCTAAGGAGCGTGTGTGAGGCCTAAGGAGCGTGTGTGAGGCCTAAGGAGCGTGTGTGAGGCCTAAGGAGCGTGTGTGAGGCCTTAGGAGTGTGTGAGGCCTTAGGAGCGTGTGTGAGGCCTAAGGAGCGTGTGTGAGGCCTAAGGAGCGTGTGTGAGGCCTTAGGCGTGTGTGAGGCCTTAGGCGCGTGTGAGGCCTTAGGCGCGTGTGAGGCCTTAGGCGCGTGTGAGGCCTTAGGCGTGTGTGAGCCTGTTTGGGGTTCCTGGGTTGAGGTCCCTTTGTTGAGGTTCCTGGTTGAGGTGCCCGATTGGGGTTCCTGGGTTGAGTGTGTTGTGTAAATGCTGACTTCGGAGTGCCGGGCACCAGTTCCTGGGGTGGGGGCTCCCCTGAGGTCAGATCGGGGTATGTTTAGTTCAGGGTCAGAATAGGGTAAAGTTGCCCATATTACTACATGGTGACCAGAAGGGGGCGCACATTGCCATGGAAGCCGTGTTACATGGAGAAGCCTGTTACCATTGATGCTGCATGGAGAAGATTGTTACTGCCATAGAGGCTATCCTCCGAGGAGAAGCTTGTTCCTGCCTAGAGGCTATGCTCCAAGGAGAAGCTTGTTCCTGCCTAGAGGCTATGCTCCAAGGAGAAGCTTGTTCCTGCCTAGAGGCTATGCTCCAAGGAGAGGCTTGTTATTACCATACAGGCTATCCTCCGAGGAGAAGCTTGTTACTAAAATAGAGGCTATCCTCCAAGGAGAAGTTTTACGACTACTGAACTAGAAGATGGGCTTTAATTTGTAGTATTTTTGTAGTTCAGATCCCCTGTTGTACCTCCAGCATGTGGCCCCGCCGGGGTCCCGTCTGAGGAGACGCATTATAAATGAATTGTAAACGCACAGCACAGGAGGAGGAGCTTCTCGGTGACAGAAGAGCGAGGGGAGCGCAGGGTGAGAGCCGCGTCCGGACTAATCCCGGACATTTTATTTAAATGTTCTATTTATATTTCTATGTATCTATTTTTATAAGATGTGTGTTCCGTTCTCTATTGTATGTGAAGCAATGGCAGAGCCGGGGGGCGGGGTGACTCCTCCCCCGAGGTCTCCGCCTCCGGCCCACTCTGTTTTTATACCTTTTTATGTTTTATATGACAGAATATATTATTTATACTTTGTCCCGAGTCTTTCTTTTTTCCTTCAGATGTTGAATTTGTGAAGCCTTGCCGGATTCCTGAGCCTGCTGAGATCCGGATCCACAGCGCTTCACTTTCTCCACATTTTGTGATGTTACGGCCTCATTCCAGAATGGATTCAATTCATTATTTTCATCAAATATGCACATAAGTATGACAGGCTCCTCCCGTGTGCACGAGCATGACAGGCTCCTCCCGTGTGCACGAGCATGACAGGCTCCTCCCGTGTGCACGAGCATGACAGGCTCCTCCCGTGTGCACGAGCATGACAGGCTCCTCCCATGAGCATGACAGGCTCCTCCCGTGTGCACGAGCATGACAGGCTCCTCCCGTGTGCACGAGCATGACAGGCTCCTCCCGTGTGCACGAGCATGACAGGCTCCTCCCACGAATATGACAGGCTCCTCCCACGAGTATGACAGGCGCCTCCCACGAGTATGACAGACGCCTCCCACGAGTATGACAGACGCCTCCCACGAGTATGACAGACGCCTCCCACGAGTATGACAGACGCCTCCCACGAGTATGACAGACGCCTCCCACGAGTATGACAGACGCCTCCCACGAGTATGACAGACGCCTCCCACGAGTATGACAGACTCCTCCCACGAGTATGACAGACTCCTCCCACGAGTATGACAGACTCCTCCCATGTATATAATTCTCACAGGCACCTCCCATGTATATAATTCTCACAGGCACCTCCCATGTATATAATTCTCACAGGCACCTCCCATGTATATAATTCTCACAGGCACCTCCCATGTATATAATTCTCACAGGCACCTCCCATGTATATAATTCTCACAGGCACCTCCCATGTACATAGATATCACAGGCTCCTCCCATGTACATAGATATCACAGGCCCTCCCATGTACATAGATATCACAGGCTCCTCCCATGTGCATAAGCATCACAGGCTCCTCCCATGTGCATAAGCATCACAGGCTCCTCCCATGTGCATAAGCATCACAGGCTCCTCCCATGTGCATAAGCATCACAGGCTCCTCCCACGTGCATAAGCATCACAGGTACGTGGGAGGAGCCTGTGATACTTGTGTACGTGGGAGGAGCCTGTGATACTTGTGTACGTGGGAGGAGCCTGTGATACTTGTGTACGTGGGAGGAGCCTGTGATACTTGTGTACGTGGGAGGAGCCTGTGATACTTGTGTACGTGGGAGGAGCCTGTGATACTTGTGTACGTGGGAGGAGCCTGTGATACTTGTGTACGTGGGATTTTTGTTTTTTCTTTTTTAATAAATTTGCAATTTATTTTGGAATGCGGCTGTAACATAACAAAATGTAGAAAAAGTGAAGCTCTGTGAATACTTTCCGGTTGCTCTGTATTATTTGACCTTTGTGAAAGTTATAGAGTCTACAACAGTGATGGGGAACCTCGGCACCCCCAGATGTTTTGAAACTATATTTCCCATGATGCTCAGGCACTCTGCAGTGTAGTGGAGCACCATGGGAAATGTAGTTCCAGAACATCTGGGGGTGCCGAGGTTCCCCATCACTGGTCCACAAGCTGTGACATTGATCACACCTGACATACTGGTGGCCAATCTCATCTCTTGAGACGCTAAGTGGCGGTTCACACGGGGGGGGGGCGCATCCTGTCAGCCTGACGAGTCGCACCCCATTCAGTACAATGGAACCGTTCTAATAGGAGCCACTCAAGACCCTCCGACTTAGAAAAGGGGTCCTGTACTACTAGGGGCGACTTCGGAGCAGCTTGCATTGACCTTCTATACAGAAGTTGCAAGTCGCGCTGTACGGGGGGCGGTTTGAGTCGGACGAAAGTCGGGTGACTTTGAACCGGCACTAAGAAGCCAGGAAAGTACAAATACCCCCCAAAATGACCCCTTTTTGGAAAGTAGACATTCCAAGGTGTTATGTAGGAGGCCTGGTGAATTTTTTCATATTTTCATTTTTTCCCACAATTCTTTGCAAGATAAAGATTTTTTTTTTTTTAACAAAATTGTCATATTAGCAGGTTATTTCTCACGCATGGCACAGGCCTACTTGCAACAAACCCCCAAAACACATCCTGCGCCTCCTCCTCCTCCGATACCAAGTGTGTGAGACTTCGGCCACATACAGAGGCCCAACATACAAGGAGCACCTTCTATAGACATAAATTACACATCTAGTTTCCACGACAACCTATCACACTTTTTTGAAGGCCCTGAAGCACCCGGACAATGGAAACGCCCACAAAATGACCCCATTTTGGAAAGCGAACACCCCAACGCAAGGTTTAACAAATGTGCTTGGAATCTAGGAGCCAGCTAAAAAAGTTAGGAGCCAGAAAACGCGCAACCCGTCCCGCCGAGCTCACGCGCACAAGCGAACGCATACTTGAGCGGCGCCCGCATATGCAAACGGCGTTCAAACCACACAAGTGAGGTATCGCCGCGATCGGTAGAGCGAGAGCAATAATTCTAGCGCTAGACCTCCTCTGTAGCTCAAAACATGCAACCTGTAGAATTTTTTTAAACGTTGCCTATGGAGATTTTAAAGGGTAAAGGTTTGTCGCCATTCCACGAGCGGACGCAATTTTGTAGCGCGACATGTCGGGTATCAATTTACTCGCCGTAACATTATCTTTTCACAATATAAAAAAAAATTGTGATAACTTTACTGCTGTCTTATTTTTTAATAAAAAAATAAAATAATTTTTTCCCCAAAAAAGTGCGCTTGTAAGACCGCTGCGCAAATACGGTGTGACAGAAAGTATTGCAATGACTGCCATTTTATTCTCTAGCTTGTAAGAATAAAAAATATATATATATATAGGGCCAGATTCTCTTGGGGCGTAGCGTATCGTATTTACGCCACGCCGCCGCAACTTAGGACGCAAGTGCAGTATTCACAAAGCACTTGCGTCCTAAGTTGCGGCGTAGCGTAAATGTGCCGACGTAAGTGCGCCTAAGTCAAATGTGGAAGAGGTGGGCGTGTTTTATGTAAATTAATCGTGCCCCCCCGCGTATTTTACGCTTTTTTTGAACGGCGCATGCGCCGTCCATGGACGTATCCTAGTGCGCATGCTCCAAGTTACGCCGCAACTACTCAATGCTTTCGACGTGAGCGTAATTTTCGCACACAGCCCCATTCACGGACGACTTACGCAAACAACGTAAAACGTGAACAATTCTACGCTGTCCCGACGTCCACATTGGTTACGCCTCATAGAGCAGGGGTAACTTTACGCCGGACTTACGCAAACAACGTAAAAATAATGCGCCGGGCGCAAGTACGTTCCTGAATCGACGTATCTAGCTCATTCGCATATTCGGCGCGTAAATCGACGGAAGCGCCACCTAGCGGCCAACGTAAATATGCAACTAAGATACGACGGCGTAACAGACTTACCGTGGACGGATCTTAGCAAAATTTTGCCGTATCTTGGTTTCTGAATACAGAAAAAAAGATTCGCCGCCGCATCCTAGAAGTTAAGCGGCGTATCTCGAGATACGCCAACGTAACTGATACGAGAATCTGGCCCTCAATTTTTGGCGGTTCTGCTTAGATGGCAGTGAAAATAGTGAAAGCTTACACATTAGAAAGCTGTTTAACTTGTAATGTCGACAACCACCACCAGATGGCGCCAGGTCACAGCTCACAGAAGGTAGAGCTTTGGACTTCACAAAGTCGCAGCCTCAATTACCGGCCGTCGCGGGCCCGAGGCGGGGGAGGTGGGGGGCACACAGGATCCTGTGCCTCCGTGTACCCCCCGCCGCAAAGCCGCGGCCTCAATTACCGGGCGCCAGGTCACAATTGCGACCTGGCGCCCGGATTTTGTCAACCCCTGCCCCAACTATAATCTATGAGGCATAAAGAGTCTTTTGAACATGTCATTTTTTTTTCCCCCCACAATGAAAATGAAAACGCAAAAGGGCGGGACCTCATCTGGTTATTACTGAGGAGTTATTTGTTTTTTACATGACGATACAGTTGTTTGTTTTTTATAAAAAAAATATGTATTTTTTTGCTTTTTTATTCAGTTTTTTTTTTCCTTGTATCATTTAAAGTTCCCCTTGGATATGTTTTCATTTTATATCCCATTCGCAATATGATTTTAGAGTCTATGGGCCAGATTCTCAGAGGCGCTACGACGGAGTATCCCAGATACCCCGTCGTATCGCCGTTTTTTTTGTCGGGTATCTATGCGAGTGATTCCTAGAATCACTTTGGCATAGATATGGGTGAAGATCCAACAAGTGTAATACAATTACACTTGCGGATCGTAGGTGTAATGACAACTCCGGCCACTAGGTGGCCTTTACGTTGTTTTTTCATTTGCCTATGCAAATGAGGCTACTACGCCGATTCCCGATCGTTTTTCCGCCGCCCCGTACGTCGTTTTCGTCCGCGTAAGGTTACCCCTGCTAATATGAGGGGTAACCTTACGCAGTGCCGTCGGATGCCGTGTTAAGTATGGCGTCGGGTCAGCGTCGGCTTTTTCCGTCGTTTTACTAACTCGTTCGCGAATAGGGGCATTGCGCAGTGACGATCACGTCGTTTTCACGTCGCTTTCCGACGTGAGCTGCAGCATGCGCACTGGGCTTTTTCCCCGGCCGGCGCATGCGCAGTTCGTTCGACGCGGGGGCACGCTTCATTTAAATACAAGCCGCCCCCTTTGAATTACGCTGGGCGATTTACTCTACGCCTCCGCAAACTACGGAGCAAGTGCATGGAGAATACGGCACTCGCTCTGTTACGTTGCGGCGGCGTAGTGTAAATGGCTTACGCTACGCCGGCGAATTTATATGAGAATCTGGCCCTAAATAAGGATTCCAATTTATCTTGAAGCTAGACATGCGCAATTCGTTTCCAAATTCTTTTTTCATCAATAATTTGGCACATTCGTTCATCTGAAAGACTATTTGACATGTTTTTTTTTCAAAAACTTTTTTCTAAAAGAACGAAAATCTGAAAGAATGAAAAACATTCGGATCATTTTGTTTTTTCATATTATAAATTGAATAACCATTATTATTAGGGATGCACCGATATATCGGTGGGCGATACTTATCGGCCAAAAACGGCTGTTTTGGCGACATGGCGCAACAGCTTAAAAATTGCCGATAATGCTGTGTTATGGGCATCGGGTGCCCGTAAAAAAAAAAAAAGATGGCCACTGGGCTGTCACGGCTCCGTCCTCTGCCTATGGCGAGTGTCACTGCCAAACTGTCCCTCCTGACTCGATCGGCTATTCAAAAATTGCGCCGCCCGGCCTGAGCGGATACGAGCTTGACCGGCTTCGGGCTCGGGAAAGCTTGTATCCGGGCAGCGAATGCGCAGTTACGTAATGGCGCCATTTTTGAATCGCCGATCAAGTCAGGAAGGACACTTTGGCAGTGACACTCGTTGGCTTGTGCAGTGCACTCGCCATAGGCAGATGACAGAGCTGTGAAAACCCAGTCCTGTCCAGCTTTAAGGTAATAAAGAGGCTGGTGGTGGCAGGAGGTGATGGTGAAAGAAGGTTATGCTGGCACTGTGGCAGGAGGTGATGGTGAAAGGTTATGTTGGCACTGTGGCAGGAGGTATGTGAGGTGATGGTGGCAGAAGGTAATGCTGGCAGGAGGTGGTGGGGGCATGAGGTGATGGTGGCACCGTGGCAGGAGGTGGGTGAGGTGATGGTGGCAGAAGGTAATATTGGCAGGAGGTGATGGTGGTAAAAGCCGATTGTGGCAGGAGGTGGTGGTGGGAGCAGGAGGTGATGGCAGCAAGAGCTGGCAGGAGGTGGTGGGGGCATGAGGTGATGGTGAAAGAAGGTTATGCTGGCACTGTGGCAGGAGGTATGTGAGGTGATGGTGGCAGAAGGTAATGCTGGCAGGAGGTGGTGGGGGCATGAGGTGATGGTGGAGAAGGTAATGGTGGCACTGTGGCAGGAGGTAGTGGGGGCATGAGGTGATGGTGGAAAAGGTAATGGTGGCACCGTGGCAGGAGGTGGGTGAGGTGATGGTGGCAGAAGGTAATATTGGCAGGAGGTGATGGTGGCAAGAGCCGATTGTGGCAGGAGGTGGGGGTGGTGGGTGCAGGAGGTGATGGCAGCAAGAGCTGGTGGTGAGAGCAGGAGGTGGTGGCAAGAGCTGGCAGGGGGTGGTGGGGGCAGGAGATGATTGTGGGGGTGGTGTTTTAACATACAATTATAAAAAAAAAAAGAAGTCATTCTCGGTTTTGGCCTGACGTTTTTTTTATTTCGGTTTCGGCTCTGAAATTTCCATTTCGGTGCACCTCTAGTTATTATAGTTTTATTATGGATTATAATTTATTAATAATAAAAACTATAATAGTTACAAAATTAGTAAAAAAAAAAAGTGCCAGAAAAGGCGGGGTCTTTTGAAAAAAACGAATAAGTCATTGTTAAAGACCAGAACCTTTCTGGCGCTTGTTATTATCTTATAACTGATATTATAGTTTTTATTATGATTATTAATGAATAAATCATAATAATAAAAAATATATAAATAATGGTTAATAATTAAATTATAATATGAAAAACAAAAATGTATCCAAATGTTTTTCGTGCTTTTTGGATTTTCGTTCTTTTCAAAAATTTGCGTTTGAAAAAAATGAGTCTGAGAGTCTTTCGGTGATTCGGATGTTTCCAAACGAACGAATATGAAGAATTTTGATTAAAAAAAACGAATCCGTAACGAAACGAATTGCACGTGTCTAGTTTTTAATATCTTATTTAGTCTCTAAAAAATGATATTTCAAATGGTATATAAAATGAAAACATATCTACATAGGCAAAAAAATAAATAAAAATGGGCGCCCCTCACCCATTGCTATATAGCGGGGCACGTCCGCCATCATTATTGGCCGCAGCCCCCACTGGCATCGCTCCACTTGAGCGCCTGGTCCAAAAAAAAAAAAAAAAAAAAGCGCTAGATTTGTAAATAACCATAAAAAAAAACAACAACTCTGACTTCTCACGACAACTTTACACCATCAAGTTTGTTGGAGTTTATGGGATATAACAAGAGAGCATTTATGTAAGAGCTTTGCCAATACAAGTGCCAGATAGTAACAATAATGTATCATTTCACAACAAGAGATCGGTACGCCGAATAGACATCCAACGGTGAAACCCAACAAAACAAAAAAATAAAAAATGGTGAAAAGACGACGGACAATCCAGCTGGTCTGGTTAAGTGCGGTTCCTGGGAGCTGCAGGTCCATTCAGAAGCTGGCGGGGGAGCCGCTGAGCGATCTCCAACCAAAGGTGGCCGTTCTCATCCATTAACACTTTGTGCTGTGCAATAAGGTGTATGCTTTATAAATAATTCATCCAGACCTTCCTCACCCCTCCCCCGGGGGCACCTCGGAGGTCCTCGCCCACCGTAACGGCCACAGTTCTTGGCACTGAGGGGGGGGGGCCCCCTACGAGGCCCCACCGTTTTCTTGTGGCGCTGAGATCGCCGTCCACACGGACATCACAGTGGGAGAGGTTGAAATGACTGTGCATGGGGGGAGGGGTGGTAGGGGGGGGTGCTTCTCTTCATTCATTCTTCCCTCCTCGACCATAGAGAGGGGCATTTTGTCCCTGATTGTCGGGCAAAGATATATAATCATATATATTTATTTATAGAATTATATATATATGTCTATACACGTGGAGGGCTTGCAGTACCCCTCCTGGGGAAGCGGGGGCGGGGCCGAGGTTCTAAGCGATAGAGTCCCAGTCAAAGGTATCTTCGATTTCGTCAGTGTGCGGATGGCGCATCGTCGGACGGGGGGGCGGGTACAGAGTTCGCTGGGGGTGGCGACCTGCGAAGACAAAAAAAAAACGTATTAAAGTTTTCACCTCGTCTCCTAAAAGTTACAGAGGGACAGATTGACAGAGAAGAGAATAAAGTGTAAGTGAGGCGACCGAGCGCTCCGATCCTTTCATATAGAACAGGGGGCTCCAAACTGTGGCCCTTTGCTTGTCTTTATCCGGCCCTTGGAGATTCCGCCCACAGATCTAAAACAATATTCCTCGCACAGACGCCCAACGACGGGGCACACTCCCTCGCAGACGCCCAACGACGGGGCTCCCTCCCTCGCAGATGCCCAACGACGGGGCTCCCTCCCTCGCAGATGCCCAACGACGGGGCTCCCTCCCTCGCAGATGCCCAACGACGGGGCTCCCTCCCTCGCAGACGCCCAACGACGGGGCTCCCTCCCTCGCAGCCGCCCAACGAAGGGGCACCCTTTCTCGCACTGACGCCTTTGGTATCCTCCCACAGATCTAAAAAATGCCATTATTCCCACACTCTTCCTTGCTCCGATACACGACAACGGGGCTCCCTTTCTCCCAATGACAGAGTTCCCTTTCTACCGCTGACGACCAACGACGGGGCACCCTCCCTCGCAGACGCCCAACGCCGGGGCACCCTCCCTCGCAGACGCCCAACGACGGGGCACCCTCCCTCGCAGACGCCCAATGACGGGGCTCCCTCCCTCGCAGGCGCCCAACGACGGGGCTCCCTCCCTCACAGACGCCCAACGACGGGGCTCCCTCCCTAACAGACGCCCAACGACGGGGCTCCCTCCCTCACAGACGCCCAACGACGGGGCACCCTCCCTCACAGACGCCCAACGACGGGGCACCCTCCCTCACAGACGCCCAACGACGGGGCACCCTCCCTCACAGCCGCCCAACGACGGGGCACCCTCCCTCACAGCCGCCCAACGACGGGGCACCCTCCCTCACAGCCGCCCAACGACGGGGCACCCTCCCTCACAGCCGCCCAACGACGGGGCACCCTCCCTCACAGCCGCCCAACGACGGGGCTCCCTCCCTCACAGCCGCCCAACGGCGGGGCTCCCTCCCTCACAGGCGCCCAACGGCGGGGCTCCCTCCCTCACAGGCGCCCAACGGCGGGGCTCCCTCCCTCACAGGCGCCCAACGGCGGGGCTCCCTCCCTCACAGGCGCCCAACGACGGGGCTCCCTCCCTCACAGGCGCCCAACGACGGGGCTCCCTCCCTCACAGACGCCCAACGACGGGGCACCCTTTCTCGCACTGACGCCTTTGGTATCCTCCCACAGATCTAAAAAATGCCATTATTCCCACACTCTTTCTTGCTCCGATACACGACAACGGGGCTCCCTTTCTCCCAATGACAGAGTTCCCTTTCTACCGCTGACGCCCGACGACGGGGCTCCCTTTCTCCCGATGAGGCCAGACGACGAGGCTCCCTTTTTACCGCTGACGCAGCTCCCTTTCTCCCAGCTGACGCCCGTCGAAGGGGCTCCATTTCTCCCAATGACAGAGCTCCTTTTCTACCGACAAGGCTCCCTCCCCTCCCCCCCCTGGCGGGGCTCCTCCCCCCCCCCCCCCGACGGGGCTCCCTTTCTCCCGCTGATGCATGACGACGGGGCTCCCTTTCTCCCGATGAAGCCCAATGAAGGGGGTCCCTTTCTCCCGCTGACCCGGCTCCCGTTGACGCCCGGCGACGGGGCTCCCTTTCTCTCGCTGTCGCCCGGCGACGGGGCTCCCTTTCTCTCGCTGTCGCCCGACGACGGGGCTCCCTTTCTCTCGCTGTCGCCCGACGACGGGGCTCCCTTTCTCTCGCTACTGTCCGGCGATGGCGCTCCCCCTCTCCTGCTGACGCCTGATGACCGGGTACTATTCCTCCCACCGCCGGGACACTATTTCTCCGTCACTGGTCCCCGCTCTCTCCTGAGAACAGTGTTTCCAAGAAGACAGCGGGGAGGGGTGGTGTTGAAGTGAAGGGGCTGGACTCCCGTGGGAGTCAGAACCCGGAAGTGGTATCTGCACCCCCCTGAAAGGTGCCAAATGTGACACCGGAGGGGGGAGGGATCCGCTTTAAGTCTGAAAGACAGTGAACTGGCCCTTTGTTTAAAAAGTTATGAGACCCCCCCCCCCCCCCTAATGTTTTATGCATTAGGAAAAAATGTGCCTGGTCCAGAAATGGTGCGTGTCGAGGTTGAAGAACTTTCATCCATACACCAATCTTTTGGGCGAAAAATTAAGCATGGTTGCATTGCACAACCCGCCCCCCTGAATCCTAGATTGTTCCTACACTCCACTCCCACGGCCGACATCTTTCCCGGAGTTACTTCTGGGTTCGCAGGCTCTGGCGCTGTGATTGGCCGGAGTCACGATGATGTGATTCCTGTGCATGCATGCGTGCGGGTGCCGCCGAACACGGGACAGGTCCTAAAGAAACGGCACGAGCAGGCGTCCATGTCACCGGCAGCCTATATAGTAATGGTGCAAGTTAAGGAGATATTTGCGTTGCCTACAGGTGAGTCTCAGAATAGAATCACCTGTAGGTACAATTTTTGAAAAGGAAGAATTGACTTTCTCTTTAACCACTTCCGCTCTGTAAAGTAGTCACACCGGCTTCCCCTTTAGCAAGTGAACATAATAAGTATGGGGGCTCACCTTGCTGGCTGTATGTTGGTGGTGGTGCTTGGGTATGAATAGGATATCCAGGGGGTGCGGTGAAATTATGACCACAAGACACTGGCGTTGGCTGGTTTTGCCCATAGGTGGCCACTGGAGAGAGAAAAACATTTTCAGTGGGTTAATAATTGCTCATATACATTGCCGATTTCCAACAAAACCCATAGGTACAATGGTAAGAGCGGCGCAGCCCACCCCTACGTGTTTCGTCCTGCCCATGGGGATTAGTCACGGCTGCTCTTACCATCATTTCCTATGGGTTTTGTTGGATGAGCGGCACCTTTTCTTGCATACATTAAGCTGAGACAAGCTCCTCCCCAGCTTGCACTCCCCAGTAGGGGTGCAACAAATAAAAAAAACTCACTGTTTGGACCAGTCCACGGATCGGATAATTTTTTTGGATCAGCAAAAAATAAACATCCCCAGACTGTAATGTCCACATCTCCCCCACTGTATACCTAGGTCGCCGCCGGGTGTACCAAGATGGCCGGCGCTCCGGAGCTAGGCCGAAGCCGCGGCCTTTCCTATGGGCAAGGCAGTGGAGCACAATCCGCGAATCGCGTGGTGTGCCGATCCGAACACGTTGACCTGTTCGGATCAATGGCGATCCGTTGCACCACTACTCCCAGGCAGTTGGTCACCAGGCACCAACAGGAGCCTGGAGCGGCACCCCATCTCTTTTGTGTGGACCACGCTCCTACGCGTTTCTTCCTGCCCACGGGGATTAGTCACGGCTGGTTACCTATGTCTTTTGTTGGATGAGCGGCACCTTTTCTTTGCATACATTGAGCCGAGACAAGCTCCTTCCCAGCCTGCACCCCCCAGCGGTTGGTCACCAGGGACCAACAGGAGCGGCACCCCATCTCTCTTTGGTGTGGACAACGCTCCCTACGCGTTACGTCCTGCCATGGGGATTAGTCACGGCTGCTCTTACCATCGTTACCTATGGGTTTTGTTGGATGAGCGCCACCTTTTCTTTGCATACATTGAGCTGAGCTTCTTCCCAGCCTGCACCCCCCAGCGGTTGGTCACCAGACAGGGAGTAATGGGAGCGGCACCCCATCTCTCTTTGGTGTGGACTACGCTCCTTACGCGTTTCGTCCTGCCCACAGGGATTAGTCATGGCTGCTCTTACCATCGTTACCTATGGGTTTTGTTGGATGAGCGGCACCTTTTCTTTGCATACATTGAGCTGAAACAAGCTCCTCCCCCAGCGGTTGGTCACCAGGGACCAACAGGAGCGGCACCCCATCTCTCTTTGGTGTGGACCACGCTCCCTACGCGTTACGTCCTGCCCACAGGGATTAGTCATGGCTGCTCTTACCATCGTTACCTATGGGTTTTGTTGGATGAGCGCCACCTTTTCTTTGCATACATTGAGCTGAGCTTCTTCCCAGCCTGCACCCCCCAGCGGTTGGTCACCAGACAGGGAGTAATGGGAGCGGCACCCCATCCCTCTTTGGTGTGGACAACGCTCCCTACGCGTTACGTCCTGCCATGGGGATTAGTCACGGCTGCTCTTACCATCGTTACCTACGGGTTTTGTTGGATGAGCGCCACCTTTTCTTTGCATACATTGAGCTGAGCTTCTTCCCAGCCTGCACCCCCCAGCGGTTGGTCACCAGGGACCAACAGGAGCGGCACCCCATCTCTCTTTGGTGTGGACCACGCTCCCTACGCGTTACGTCCTGCCCACAGGGATTAGTCATGGCTGCTCTTACCATCGTTACCTATGGGTTTTGTTGGATGAGCGCCACCTTTTCTTGGGTGTGGCGCTCCTTCCCAGCCTGCACCCCCCAGCGGTTGGTCACCAGGGACCAACAGGAGCGGCACCCCATCTCTCTTTTGGGTGGATTTGCCATAATCCAGTACTAGAAAGGGAGGTCAGTGCCGGACAAAGCTCATCCAGCATAATGTGCAAATCTGTAGGTATGTGACTGGGGTGGGAAGCCCATTGTTTTCAATGAAAGACTGACGGCCAACCAACCGACGTCTAAAACCAGCCACACCAAACCATGCAGTACCAATCAGCGCAGCCCCCCCCCCCTCCTTCCTCCTCTTACCTGCCATGGTGTGCCCGGGCTTGGCTCCCTGAAGTGCACAGGAACTGCTGGTGGTGGGGGGCATGCAGGGAGACTGGCAGGATGAGGTCTGGCCATGTGCGGGCGGCAGGAGACCGGTGTGGCTTAGCAGATGGGATAAGGAGTCGCACAGGCTGGCGATGTGGTGCTGGTCTAAGCTCCAGTTCTTTAGCTCTGCCTGGCGCAGGCTCTCCATGAGGTCTGGGGGACCAAAGACACAGAAAAAATAGGTTTACTTTTCTTCAAATATTTTCATTTCCTGCCCAGAGATGTTTGATGATCGTCACCGGGAAGGATTGGGTGACAACTAGAATATCACAAGGCTAAATCTGAGACGCCCCCCAACCAAGGAATCGTGGGGGACAGTCCATTGGCTGGGTCAGAACCTCCCGGATGAACCAAATACATACATGGCGACTATGTGGGGCTTCGTTTACCATAAGTAACTACCTGCCGCCAGTGGTGGCCCGTATTGCAGGGCACAGGGGCGCCGCCCCCTATAAATGCATCAGCCCCCTAATCTACATACGGGGCACAGGGTTGCCACCCCCTTTTCCATGCATCCGGCCCCCTAATCTACATGCAGGGCTCCACCCCCCTATCCATGCATCGGCCCCCTAATCTACAGTACATACGGGGTGCCACCCCCCTATTCATGCATCCGGCCCCCTAATCTACATGCAGGGCTCCACCCCCCTATCCATGCATCGGCCCCCTAATCTACAGTACATACGGGGTGCCACCCCCCTATTCATGCATCCGGCCACCTAATCTACATGCGGGGCACCACCCCCCTATCCATGCATCCAGCCCCCTAATCTACATGCAGGGCTCCACCCCCCTATCCATGCATCGGCCCCCTAATCTACATACGGGGCACAGAGGTGCCACCCCCTTTTCCATGCATCCGGCCCCCTAATCTACATGCAGGGCACCACCCCCCTATCCATGCATCGGCCCCCTAATCTACATACGGGGCACAGGGGTGCCACCCCCTTTTCCATGCATCCGGCCCCCTAATCTACATGCGGGGCTCCACCCCCCTGTCCATGCATCCGGCCCTCTAATCTACATGCGGGACTCCACCCCCCTATCCATGCATCCGGCCCCCTAATCTACATGCGGGGCTCCACCCCCCTGTCCATGCATCCGGCCCTCTAATCTACATGCGGGACTCCACCCCCCTATCCATGCATCCGGCCCCCTAATCTACATGCGGGGCTCCACCCCCCTGTCCATGCATCCGGCCCTCTAATCTACATGCGGGACTCCACCCCCCTATCCATGCATCCGGCCCCCTAATCTACATGCGGGGCTCCACCCCCCTGTCCATGCATCCGGCCCTCTAATCTATATATGGGCGCCACTCCCCTATTCAAGCATCCGGCCCCCTAATCTACATACCGGGCGCAGGGGCGCCACCCCTCTATCCATGCATCCAACCCCCTAATCTACATGCGGTGTGATGTCTCGTGTAGTATGGGGGAATCTCTACGTCTTTCTGGAGGATGTAACGTCTTAGTGTTGGGAATCTGTACGTCCTTCGGGGGGGTGTGATGTCATAGTATGGGGGAATCTCTACGTCCTTCTGGAGGGTGTGATGTCTCGTGTAGTATGGGGGAATCTCTACGTCCTTCTGGAGGATGTGATGTCTTAGTGTTGGGAATCTCTACGTCCTTCTGGAGGGTGTGATGTCTTAGTATGGGGGAATCTCTACGTCCTCCTGGAGGGTGTGATGTCTTAGTATGGGGGAATCTCTACGTCGTTCTGGAGGGTGTGATGTCTTAGTATGGGGGAATCTCTACGTCCTTCGGTAGGGTGTGATGTCTTAGTATGGGGGGAATCTCTACGTCGTACTGGAGGGTGTGATGTCTAAGTATAGGGGAATCTCTACGTCCTTCGGGAGGGTGTGATATCTTAGTATGGGGGAGCTCTACGTCCTTCTGGAGGGTGTGATGTCTAAGTATGGGGGGAATCTCTATGTCCTTCTGGAGGGTGTGATGTCTAAGTATGGGGGGAATCTCTATGTCCTTCTGGAGGGTGTGATGTCTTAGACCGAAGGACGTAGAGATTCCCAACACTAAGACATCACACCCCCAAAAGGACATAGTGATTCCCCATACTACACGAGACATCACACCCTCCAGGAGGACGTAGAGATTCCGCCATACTCGACGAGACATCACACCCTCTAGAAGAACATAGAGATTCCCCAATACTAAGACCGAAGGCCGTAGAGATTCCCAACACTTAGTATTGGGGAATCTCTATGTTCTTCTAGAGGGTGTGACGTCTCCTGTAGTATGGGGGAATCTCTAATTCGTCCTGGAGGGTGTGATGTCTTAGTATGGGGGAATCTCTACGTCGTCCTGGAGGGTGTGATGTCTTAGTATGGGGGAATCTCTACGTCTTTCTGGAGGGTGTGATGTCATAGTATGGGGAATCTCTACGTCCTTCAGGAGGGAGTGATGTCATAGTATGGGGAATCTCTACGTCCTTCATGTGGTGTGATGTCATAGTATGGGGGGAATCTCTATGTCCATGTGGTGTGATGTCATAGTATGGGGGAATCTCTACGTCCTTCATGTGGTGTGATGTCATAGTATGGGGGGAATCTCTACGTCCTTCAGGAGGGAGTGATGTCATAGTATGGGGAATCTCTACGTCCTTCATGTGGTGTGATGTCATAGTATGGGGGAATTTCTACGTCCTTCATGTGGTGTGATGTCATAGTATGGGGGAATCTCTACGTCCTTCATGTGGTGTGATGTCATAGTATGGGGGAATTTCTACGTCCTTCATGTGGTGTGATGTCATAGTATGGGGGGAATCTCTATGTCCATGTGGTGTGATGTCATAGTATGGGGGAATCTCTACGTCCTTCATGTGGTGTGATGTCATAGTATGGGGGGAATCTCTACGTCCTTCATGTGGTGTGATGTCATAGTATGGGGGAATCTCTACGTCCTTCATGTGGTGTGATGTCATAGTATGGGGGGAATCTGTACGTCCTTCGGGAGGGTGTGATGTCATAGTATGGGGAATCTCTACGTCCTTCATGTGGTGTGATGTCATAGTATGGGGGGAATCTGTACGTCCTTCGGGAGGGTGTGATGTCATAGTATGGGGAATCTCTACGTCCTTCATGTGGTGTGATGTCATAGTATGGGGGGAATCTCTACTTCCTTCTGAAGGTTCTGATGTCATAGTATGGGGGGAATCTCTACGTCCTTCGGGAGGGTGTGATGTCATAGTATGGGGGAATCTCTACGTCCTTCGGGAGGGTGTGATGTCATAGTATGGGGGGAATCTCTACACGGACTGACCTGAGAATTGGGACAGGTCTACGGTGGACCAGTCCAGGTTGCTGACGATCTTGAAGCTCTCCTTTAGAGAGTCGATGTTGGAAGGCCAGTCGCTGGGGAGACCTGGATGGAGGAAAACGGAGGAAGGTGAGGAATTTTTCTCCCAGCCAATAGAAGAACCCGATTCTTTCCACAGCTCTGATTGGACGGACTCACCCAGAGGCATGCCGGGGGCAGCTGGCCGGGACATCTGCTGGGGGGGAAGGTAAGAAGGCGGCGGCTGCTGGTGCTGCTGGGCTTGGTGGTGAGAAGACGAGGGGTTGCTGATGCTGGGGACATTGTGGGGGTGCAGCGAGGAGGACGACTCCCCCGAATTCTGCTGGTACATGCAGCAGCTGGAGGAAGGTGGGGGAGGGGGTTGTACATCGGTGGGGAGAGGAGAGAGTCCTGAGGAGAAAGAGGAGGAGAATCACCAGAGAGCAAACCCCTCCCCCGTCCTACAGCTCACTGGGCCCTGATCTACAGGGAACCCCGCCCTAGCTGACCCCATGTGACCTCCTACCGGCGCCGGACACTTCTGTTCTGTTTTTTTAGTGTTGGACAATATGGGGAAAGTCAGTTCTTGCTGAATCGGCTCATTCTATAGGTGGACCGATCGGCAACACCTCCCACTGACACCAATGATGGGGCACTATTCCCCCCACTGACACCAATGATGGGACACTATTCCTCCCACTGACACCAATGATGGGACACTATTCCTCCCACTGACACCAATGATGGGACACTATTCCTCCCACTGACACCAATGATGGGACACTATTCCTCCCACCGACACCAATGATGGGACACTATTCCTCCCACCGACACCAATGATGGGACACTATTCCTCCCACCGACACCAATGACGGGACACTATTCCTACCACTGACACCAATGATGGGACACTATTCCTCCCACTGACACCAATGACGGGACACTATTCCTCCCACTGACACCAATGATGGGGCACTATTCCCCCCACTGACACCAATGATGGGACACCATTCCTCCCACTGACACCAATGATGGGACACCATTCCTCCCACTGACACCAATGATGGGACACTATTCCTCCCCCCACTGACACCAATGATGGGACACTATTCCTCCCCCCACTGACACCAATGATGGGACACTATTCCCCCCACTGACACCAATGATGGGACACTATTCCTCCCACTGACACCAATGATGGGGCACTATTCCTCTCACTGACACCAATGATGGGGACACTATTCCCCCCACTGATACCAATGATGGGACACTATTCCTCCCACTGACACCAATGATGGGACACTATTCCTCCCCCCACTGACACCAATGATGGGGACACTATTCCCCCCACTGACACCAATGATGGGACACTATTCCTCCCACTGACACCAATGATGGGACACTATTCCTCCCACTGACACCAATGATGGGGACACTATTCCCCCCACTGATACCAATGATGGGACACTATTCCTCCCACTGACACCAATGATGGGACACTATTCCTCCCCCCACTGACACCAATGATGGGGACACTATTCCCCCCACTGACACCAATGATGGGACACTATTCCCCCCACTGACACCAATGATGGGACACTATTCCTCCCACTGACACCAATGATGAGGACACTATTCCCCCCACTGACACCAATGATGGGGCACTATTCCTCCCACTGACACCAATGATGGGGACACTATTCCTCCCACTGACACCAATGACGGGACACTATTCCTCCCACTGACACCAATGATGGGACACTATTCCTCCCACTGACACCAATGATGGGACACTATTCCCCCCACTGACACCAATGATGGGACACTATTCCTCCCACTGACACCAATGATGGGACACTATTCCTCCCACTGACACCAATGATGGGACACTATTCCTCCCACTGACACCAACGATGGGGCACTATTCCTCTCACTGACACCAACGATGGGACACTATTCCTCCTACTGACACCAATGATGGGACACTATTCCCCCCACTGACACCAATGATGGGACACTATTCCCCCAACTGACACCAATGACGGGACACTATTCCTCCCACTGACACCAATGATGGGGCACTATTCCTCCCACTGACACCAATGATGGGACACTATTCCTCCCACTGACACCAATGATGGGACACTATTCCCCCCCACTGACACCAATGATGGGACACTATTCCCCCCACTGACACCAATGATGGGACACTATTCCTCCCACTGACACCAATGATGGGACACTATTCCCCCCCACTGACACCAATGATGGGACACTATTCCCCCCCACTGACACCAATGATGGGACACTATTCCTCCCACTGACACCAATGATGGGACACTATTCCTCCCACTGACACCAATGATGGGGCTCTATTCTTCCCACTGACACCAATGATGGGACACTATTCCTCCCACTGACACCAATGATGGGACACTATTCCCCCAACTGACACCAATGACGGGACACTATTCCTCCCACTGACACCAATGATGGGACACTATTCCTCCCACTGACACCAATGATGGGGCACTATTCCTCCCACTGACACCAATGACGGGACACTATTCCTCCCACTGACACCAATGATGGGACACTATTCCCCCACTGACACCAATGATGGGACTCTATTCTTCCCACTGACACCAATGATGGGACACTATTCCTCCCACTGACACCAATGATGGGACTCTATTCTTCCCACTGACACCAATGATGGGACTCTATTCTTCCCACTGACACCAATGATGGGACACTATTCCTCCCACTGACACCAATGATGGGACACTATTCCTCCCACTGACACCAATGATGGGACACTATTCTTCCCACTGACACCAATGGTGGGACACTATTCCTCCCACTGATACCAATGATGGGACACTATTCCTCCCACTGACACCAATGATGGGACACTATTCCTCCCACTGACACCAATGATGGGACTCTATTCTTCCCACTGACACCAATGATGGGACACTATTCTTCCCACTGACACCAATGATGGGACACTATTCCTCCCACTGACACCAATGATGGAACACTATTCCTCCCACTGACACCAATGATGGGACACTATTCCCCCCACTGACACCAATGATGGGACACTATTCCTCCCACTGACACCAATGATGGGGCACTATTCCCCCCACTGACACCAATGATGGAACACCCTGTTTACCCTGCAATGTACGGTACAGGCTGCGGAAGGAGCAGCTGAGGTCGGGGATTTCCGAGAAGGAGAATTTGTAGCAGTCGTTGTTGTTGTAGGACGGGGCCCTGGAGTCAGGGGGCATGTGAGCTGGGGCAGCCTGCAGGGGAGAAGAGAGAAACGGGGTCAGTCAGTAATAGCAAACAAGGATTAGGAAAATACATTGCATCTTCAGTGATGCACTCAATGATCCTGCAGGGGCTTACCTGAACACCTTGTGTATTGGGGGGTAATAATACAAGTGACTTATCTGTCTAATGTGGCCTAATCCCATCTCCTCCAGGCATGGTTCCTTGTCACATTGGGCCCCCACCAGGTAGATGGTCAGACTGGCCCAAGAGAGGTCTTAGATAATCATTTTTTTTAAATCTCTGGTTCCAAACATTGTCTCCCATCAATTGGAGGTAATGCAATCGCCTTGAAGAAGACGACTTGGTTGGTCGAAACGCGTTGGGACAGGATCACTACTGTAAGATTTGTCTTGAGTATAGCATGCCTACAATTTATGTAAACCTTTTTTTGATTTTAATATTTGTATAATAAAACATTTTTATATACTGAAATTTGCTTGATCGTCTGCTGCAACAACCCCCCCCCCCCCCAATATTCAAGTTTATTTTGTAATTGAACAAATGCATAAAGTGTCAGGACACAGGACCTGGAAGACGGTGAGGATCAGGGGTAGTAGCTCGGCACAGGACCTGGAAGACGATGAGGATCGGGGGTAGTAGCTCGGCACAGGACCTGGAAGACGGTGAGGATCGGGGTAGTAGCTCGGCACAGGACCTGGAAGACGGTGAGGATCGGGGGTAGTAGCTCGGCACAGGACCTGGAAGACGATGAGGATCGGGGGTAGTAGCTCGGCACAGGACCTGGAAGACGGTGAGGATCGGGGTAGTAGCTCGGCACAGGACCTGAAAGACGGTGAGGATCGGGGTAGTAGCTCGGCACAGGACCTGGAAGACGGTGAGGATCGGGGGTAGTAGCTCGGCACAGGACCTGGAAGACGGTGAGGATCGGGGGTAGTAGCTGGGCACAGGACCTGGAAGACGGTGAGGATCGGGGGTAGTAGCTGGGCACAGGACCTGGAAGACGGTGAGGATCGGGGGTAGTAGCTGGGCACAGGACCTGGAAGACGGTGAGGATCGGGGGTAGTAGCTCGGCACAGGACCTGGAAGACGATGAGGATCGGGGGTAGTAGCTCGGCACAGGACCTGGAAGACGATGAGGATCGGGGTAGTAGCTCGGCACAGGACCTGGAAGACGGTGAGGATCGGGGGTAGTAGCTCGGCACAGGACCTGGAAGACGATGAGGATTGGGGGTAGTAGCTCGGCACAGGACCTGGAAGACGGTGAGGATCGGGGTAGTAGCTCGGCACAGGACCTGGAAGACGGTGAGGATCGGGGTAGTAGCTCGGCACAGGACCTGGAAGACGGTAAGGATCGGGGGTAGTAGTTCGGCACAGGACCTGGAAGACGATGAGGATCGGGGGTAGTAGCTCGGCACAGGACCTGGAAGACGGTGAGGATCGGGGGTAGTAGCTCGGCACAGGACCTGGAAGACGGTGAGGATCGGGGGTAGTAGCTCGGCACAGGACCTGGAAGACGATGAGGATCGGGGGTAGTAGCTCGGCACAGGACCTGGAAGACGGTGAGGATCGGGGGTAGTAGCTCGGCACAGGACCTGGAAGACGGTGAGGATCGGGGGTAGTAGCTTGGCACAGGACCTGGAAGACGGTGAGGATCGGGGGTAGTAGCTGGACACAGGACCTGGAAGACGGTGAGGATCGGGGGTAGTAGCTGGGCACATGACCTGGAAGACGGTGAGGATCGGGGTAGTAGCTCGGCACAGGACCTGGAAGACGGTGAGGATCGGGGTAGTAGCTCGGCACAGGACCTGGAAAACGGTGCGGATCGGGGGTAGTAGCTGGGCACAGGACCTGGAAGACGGTGAGGATCGGGGTAGTAGCTCGGCACAGGTCCTGGTGAGGATCGTGATGGTGATGATCGGGGTAGTAGCTCGGCACAGGACCTGGAAGACGGTGAGGATCGGGGTAGTAGCTCGGCAAAGGACCTGGAAGACGGTGAGGATCGGGGTAGTAGCTCGGCACAGGACCTGGAAGACGATGAGGATCGGGGGTAGTAGCTCGGCACAGGACCTGGAAGACGGTGAGGATCGGGGGTAGTAGCTCGGCACAGGACCTGGAAGACGGTGAGGATCGGGGTAGTAGCTCGGCACAGGACCTGGAAGACGGTGAGGATCGGGGGTAGTAGCTCGGCACAGGACCTGGAAGACGGTGAGGATCGGGGGTAGTAGCTCGGCACAGGACCTGGAAGACGGTGAGGATCGGGGGTAGTAGCTCGGCACAGGACCTGGAAGACGGTGAGGATCGGGGTAGTAGCTCGGCACAGGACCTGGAAGACGGTGAGGATCGGGGGTAGTAGCTCGGCACAGGACCTGGAAGACGGTGAGGATCGGGGTAGTAGCTCGGCACAGGACCTGGAAGACGGTGAGGATCGGGGGTAGTAGCTCGGCACAGGACCTGGAAGACGGTGAGGATCGGGGTAGTAGCTCGGCACAGGACCTGGAAGATGTCGAGGATCGGGGTAGTAGCTCGGCAAAGGACCTGGTGAGGATCGTGATGGTGATGATCGGGGTAGTAGCCAGGGCTGTCTTTAGCACAGGGCAAAAGGGGGAGCTGCCCCGGGCCCATTTACTGTTGTGGGGCCCAAAGCAGCAATTCACATTCGTTCACCTTTTGATCTCCTCTGACGATCACTCACCTGGCTGTAGCTGGGGAGGGGGGAATTGTTGTCCATGTGGTGCCCCTGTGCGGTCTCCGTGGTGACGGACACATCGCTGGTGGTGCTCAGGGGGCTCTTATTCACTTCCTGTTCGGTGGAATCCTGGGAGAGCTGCAAGTGACACCGGGAGATCGACATTACAACCCAACAACACAGATTCCTACGAGCGTCCATTCTACACGATTCGGGGGCCCCTCCATCCGATCGTCCACTTGCCACCGGATCCCTTTAAGAAGTGGCGGGAGGGAAAGTTTGCACCCCCCCCTCCTTTAACCTTTTTACTGGAGCGCCCCAAGAAACGATCCGCCGGATCGCACCGCTGGCCATAGAGGTTACCAGAGACCAGATCATCTCTGATCGTCTCTATGGCCTTGGAGGACCATAGAAATGCCCCTCCCCCCACACTTTTCACATATTTATTTGTATAATTTATAATTTTGTGATGATCTAGACCAGGGGTCTCCAAACATTCTAAACAAAGGGCCGGTTTATTGACCTTCAGACTCTTGGAGGACCGGACTTTGGCCAGCGGGGGGTGGAAATTTTCCTGGTGTTAGTGGGACTAAACATCTGGTATTAGGGGGAGGAATAGCGCCCCATCGTTGGTATCATAGGGAGGAATAGTGCCCCATTAGTGGTGTCAGGTGGGAGAAATGGTGCTCCCTTGTCGGTGTCAGATGGTAGGATAGTGTCTCGTATCAGTGGGAGGGATAGTGCCCCAAGGGCCAGATAAAAACAAGCAAAGGGCCGGATCCGGCCCCCGGGCCGCAGTTTGGAGACCACTGATCTAGATCATAGAAAACCCCAATAAAATACATTTACGTTTTTTGGTTGTAACATGAGAACATGTGGAGAATGTCCAGGGGTATGAATACTTATTCCCGACACTGTATATAGAGGGGTATGAATACTTTTTCTCGGCACTGTATGTGAAGTCCCACTATTATGCTCCCTTTAGGATTTTCTGAATAGAATATAAACCCCATATACTTATTTATTTTTGGTAAAGTTCTGCATGGGTGGAGCTGAAGTGATGGGGGTGTGACACAGCTGCTGTTACCTCATCATCGGGGTGTGGCCTCTTCCTCCGGGGCAGGGCTACGTCTTCTTTTGGGCAGCTGTCAATCATCCAATAGGATCCCTGGGGGGGGGGGGGGGGACAGAGCAAAAATTTGATTCAGTTAGACTTTCACGATTCTCTCTCCCAACTACTTCCCGTTTGTGGATTCGGGAAAATTCGGAAATTGGAAATTCAGAAAATCGTAAAATTTGAATTTCCCAATTTTCGAATTCCGAATTTTCAAGTTTCCGAAATTCTGAGTCTCACCCCCTCCCCCCACGAGTCTCACCCCCCCTCCCCCGTGAATTGTACGCCCTCCCTCGCCTTCAATCGCAAGTCACGCCCTCCCCCCGCGAGTCTCGCCTTCCCTCGCAAGTCTCGCTCCCCCTCCCCGCAAGTCTCGCTCGCCCTCCCCCCGCGAGTCCCTCGCAAGTCTCGCTCGCCCTCCCCCCGCGAGTCTCGCTTTCCCTCGCAAGTCTCGCTCGCCCCCCCCCCCGCAAGTCTCGCTCGCCCTCCCCCCCTGCGAGTCCCTCGCGAGTCTCGCCTTCCCTCGCAAGTCTCGCTCGCCCACCCCCCCCCCCCCCCCCGAGTCTCGCCTTCCCTCGTAAGTCTCGCTCGCCCTCCCCCCCCGCGAGTTTTGCCATCCCTCGCGAGTCTCGCCTTCCCTCGCAAGTCTCGCTCGCCCTCCCCCCGCGAGTCTCGCTTTCCCTCGCAAGTCTCGCTCGCCCCCCCCCCCCCCCGCAAGTCTCGCTCGCCCTCCCCCCCTGCGAGTCCTTTGCGAGTCTCGCCTTCCCTCGCAAGTCTCGCTCGCCCCCCCCGCCCCCCCCCCCCCCCCCCCCAAATCTCGCCTTCCCTCGCGAGTCCCGCCTTCCCTCGCGAGTCCCGCCCTCCCCCCCCGCCCTCGCCTTCCCTCACGAGTCTCGCCCTCCCCCTGCCTTCCCTCGCGAGTCCCGCCCTCCCCCTGCCTTCCCTCGCGAGTCCCGCCCTCCCCCCGCGAGTCCCGCCCTCCCCCCGCGAGTCTCGCTCGCCCTCGCCTTCCCTCACGAGTCTCGCCCTCCCCCCCTGCGAGTCCCGCCCTCCCCCTGCGAGTCTCACTCGCCCTCCCCCCCGTATAGTTCAGTGGAGTGGAGTGTGTATGGTGATCTCCCCTGCTATGACTACAATGTAGACGCCGGGTATGAATACTTTCCTTCCAGTGAAGGTCACTCATCTATGGTCAGGTAAGTGGCCCTTGTACCCTCGGGGCCCCTCCTCACCCTCATTGTACAGAGATAATGCTGACCTTTCCCGGGTCGTCCCTGGGCCGCGGCACCTTCCGGAAACACTTGTTCAGAGACAGGTTGTGGCGGATCGAGTTCTGGAAGACACAAAGGATCGACAATCAGATTCGCTCTTCACAAAGACCACCGCGGTCCTTCCATCCCGACCCCCCAATTCTCAGACTGACCCCCAGGAGGGGGCCGGCAACCTCAGAGATCCCAGGAGGTATCAAGCAGGACTGACAGCCACAGGCATGACCAGGGCTGCTGTAAGAAACCACAGGGCCCCATATAGCCATCACAGGACCCCCCCCCCCCCAACAGTTTACTATGAATGAACACAGTGAGTAATCAGTATCAATCACTCATTTTGTTCATTTAGGAAAGGAAGTGACTGGTAAATGTGACATATTTACCGACCCTTCCTCAACTCTCCATCCCAATAACTTAAAGTTTACTATGCTTCCGTTTTGAATGAACACAGTGTGTGATCAGTGGCGATCACAACCTCAGAGCTCCAGGTGGAACTACAAGTCCCAGGAGGTATTGCAAAACTGACAGCCACAGGCATGACCAGGGCTGCTGTTAGAAACCACAGGGCCCCATATAGCCATCACAGCAACCCCCCCCCCCCCATTTTATTTACTATGAATGAACACAGTGAGTAATCAGTATCACTCATTGTGTTCATTTAGGAAAGGAAGTGACTGATAAATGTGAATTATTTACCCGACCCTTGCTCCACTCTCCATCCCAATAAACACAGTTTACTATGCTTCCTTTATGAATAAACACAGTGTGTGTGATTGGCGCCAATCACTCATTCTGTTCATTCAGGAAAGGAAGTAGCTTGTATATGCAACATATTTACCCCCCCCCCACCCCCACTCTCCATCCTTTACTATGCTTCATTAAAAAATGATCACAGTGAGTGATCAGTATCAATCACTCATTGTGTTAATTTAGAAAAGGAAGTGGCTGGTACATGTGATATATTTACCAGACCCTCCCCCCAATCTCCCATCTCAGTTATGAATGAACACAGTGTGTGATCGGTGCCAGTCACTCATTGTGTTCATTCAGGGAAGGACGTGGCCAATGAATGTGACATATTTACCAGACCCTCCCCCCACTCTCCATCCTGAAGGATCCTTTGTGTGCTTGCAGCTTCTGGCAGAAGGGAGAGTAGGGAAGCCGACAGCACTGCGGGGGGGGGGGGGGGACACATGGGGTGGGGCCTGGGCAGCAAGGGGAAACGTAAGGTGCACAGGGAGGATTATTGGCACATCGGGGGGGCGATACTGGGACTGACCCCCCAACTCCTTACGCCGCCCTCCCTATCCATGTGCCTAGCTCAGGACGCCGGACACATGAATTCCTATGGCGGGGGGAGTGTTTTTTGAAGCACCCGATTACAGACAGAGGCTCCAATAGGCCTCAAAACAGGGCGGGCTCGGGGCGCAGAGAGTGCGCCCCGATCCCACCCCATTGTGTGGCCACAGCGAATGAATTTTCACAGTGACTCCCCGCCAATCAGGAGGCAGGTCAGCGAGACCCGTTTCCCGATTGGCCAAAGCGCCAGGCGCTCCTGTTGGGATGCCTAACGCTGTGGAAGAGGAGGCCGGACCCGCAGCTGCCCGGAGGACACAGCCCGCCGCATAGTAAGTGCCGGAAAGGGGGGGGAGGGTGCTGGCTGACAGTGCCACGAGCCCCACGGCCACCCCTGGTGCGGAGGAGGGGGGTGCATCAGTGCCGCAACGTCCAGAGGGGGGGGGGGGTAGTGCTGGTTGATTGCCACACCACCAGCTGCCACTGGGACCAATCCCTTGTATTGCTCTCTCTGCGGGAGCTGAAAGCCGGCAGGAGGGAGAGGAGGAGAAGCCGGATTTCAGCTGCTGCAAAGAGAGCCATACGGGGATCCGTTCCATTATTTGCCCCCCCACCACCACGTCACAATCACCCTCCCTGCCCCCAATCTAATTCCCCCTGATGCCTGCCTCCCCCCCCCCCCCGCGTACTGGCCTGGGCCCTCTACAGGAGGACCGGCGGTCCCCCTTATCCACTGGGATTAGTAGTTTCACCTAATCCCAGTTTCACAAACATCCCTTGTGACAGTAACAGGTGGTGACAGGTACTCTTTATGGAGGGATCGGGGGTCTAAAAGACCCCCGGTCCCTCCTTTACACTTCAAAGTATTCAGATCGCCGAAAACGGCGATTCTGAATACTGTTTACTTTTTTAAATCCGGCGCCATTGACAGCCGAGAAACCCGGAAAGTGACGTCATGACGTCGCCTCCGCGTTTACACATTGCAGGCACCTCTGAAAATGACCTGAGGGTTCGTGGGGAGAACGGTTTTGATAAGCCTATAGTTCTCCAACAAATGCCAGTGTTTTTTACTTATCTTTTTAACTACTTCAGACCCGCGCTATCGTCGAATGACGGCACCAGCGCGGGTCTGAATATCCAACATGCCGTCTTTTGACGGCCGCCCCTTTGGGCGTTCCCAGCGCGCTGCGGGGAAGCCCTGTGTTGTCCGTGTCCCTTGGACACGGCCAATCACAGATCGCGGCGAACGGGCAGTCAGAGCGGCTGTTTGCGATGCCATCTGTGCGGCGAATGAGAGATGATCTCTCACAGATCACCTCTCATTGCCGTTTTTACACAGAGACAGCGTCCTGTCTCTGGAGAGGAGGAGCCCGATCTGTGTTCCTTGTACATAGGAACACAGATCGGTCACCCCCCCCCCAGTCACCCCCCACAGAAAACACCTAGGATACACATTTAACCCCTTCCTCACCCCCTAGTGTTAACCCCTTCAATGCCAGTCACATTTATACAGTTATCAATGCATATTTATAGCGCTGTTCGCTGTATAAATGTGAATGGCGCCAAAAATGTGTCAAAAGTGTCCGCCATAACATCGCAGTACCAATAAAAATCGCAGATCGCCGCCATTTCTAGTAAAAAAAAAAAATAATAAAAAAAATAATAATTCTCTCCCCTATTTCGTAAGCGCTATAACTTTTGCGCAAACCAGTCGCTTTATTGCGATTTTTTTTTTTTTTTTTACCAAAAATATGTAGAATGAATGAATGAGAAACTTATATAGCGCGGCACATGCGAACCAAATCGCCTTAGAATACGTATCGCCCTAAACTAAGAAAACATTTTTTTTTTTTTTTTTATTCGGGATATTAAATAAATAAATAATAAAAAAAAAAAAATTCTAAAATGTTGCACTTTTTTTTTTCAATATGAAACATGCAAATCAATTTTAAAGGTGTCAAAATATTAACCACTTCAGCCCCGGACCTTTAGGCAGGTAAAGGACCAGGCCCCTTTTTTGCGATTCGGCGCTGCGTCGCTTTAACTGACAATTGCGCGGTCGTGCGACGCGGCTCCCGAACAAAATTGGGGTCCTTTTTCCCCCACACATAGAGATTTCTTTTGGCGGTATTTGATCGCCTCGGCGGTTTTTATTTTTTGCGCTATAAACAAAAATAGAGCGACAATTTGAAAAATTACTTTTTGCTATAATAAATATTCTCCAAAAATATATTAAAAAAAAAACGTTTTTTTTCCTCAGTTTAGGCCGATACGTATTCTTCTACAGATTATTGGTAAAAAAAAAAAATCGCAGTAAACGTTTATCGGTTGGTTTGCGTAAAATTTATAGCGTTTACAAAATAGGGGATAGTTTTTTTGCATTTTTATTTAAAAAAAAAAAGGTTTTTACTAGTAATGGCGGCGATCAGCGATTCTTTTCGTGACTGCGACATTATGGCGGACACTTCGGACAATTTTGACACCTTTTTGGGACCGTGGTCATTTTCACAGCAAAAAGTGCTATAAAGTGGGAGCCGCGGTGGCTCAACGTGATTGGCTCTGCGCTGACAAGCCGTTCACCTCTGCAGCCAAGGGTTCGGATCCCGGTCTCGGCTACATGTCAATTGAGTTTGGTGGTCTCAGCCCGGCTCCCGGTGGGTGTGCTATGCAAGGTACGCCTGTGCTTAGTACGCCCCCCCCCCCCCTTCAAAAAACACCACACTTGCACGCACACGAAATTGGTTTAACACGCACGCACTTTGGCCATGCGGTCTCCTAAAATAAAGAGAGGGGAAGGACCTACGGGGCTGGCTGGGTGGGCTAGGCCCCCTCACTCCCTCATAGGGGGAGTCCCTCTGCCCCGTTGGGGTCCCGTTGAGCCCCAGTCGGGAGAAGGATGGCGATTGCCTCCAGGGGGAGGGTCTGCCTACTCCCAACTCCTCCAGTCCGGCTCCTCTCTCTCGAGTTCACGCACAAAATAAAAAATAAAGTGCTATAAAAATGCACTGATTACTGTGAAACTGGCAGTGAAGGGGTTAACCCCTAGGGGGCGCTGTAGGGGTTAAGTGTGACCTCATATGTGTTTCTAACTGTATCAGGGAACAGACGATCAGTGACACCGCCACGGGGAAGCCGTCCTTCAGCTCCGGGGACCGATCGCGGGGCACCGGCAGCGATCGGGTCCACAGAGCTTCAGACCGAGTCGCGGGCACTTAAAGGGCACTTAGACGTACCCTTACACGATTGTGCCCAGCTGTGCCATTCTGCCGACGTATATCCGCGTTAGGGTTAAGGGGTTAAAGAACAAGGAAGAAAAAAAGTTTTCATTATTAATAGTTGAAAGAAAAAAAAAATCATTATCAGGAAAATAATAATTAAATGAAGGAGAAAAGGGAGGTAATTAAAGCCGATTAGAGTAAATTGAGGGGTTAAACAATTGCTTTAAACTGACTTCACCTGCAGATAGAAGTTCATCCCTTTGATCTGCAGATGAATGAACAGAAAGATACAAAAAAAAAAAACAATGTTTCTTTTTATCTTTCTGTTTCAGCTGCTGAGCAATGTTGTTGATAAACATTTCCCAACTGCTTTTTTTTTTTGAGCTCCAATTGCCCGGACTTCCTTTACACTTCGACAGGGGAACCCCGCTGACAGCTGAATGAATCATTGGTTGTGAAACGCTTAAGGACCGCCGCACGACTAACTGCAGAATGGCACGGCTGGGCATATGGAAGTACAGGTACGTCCCCTTTAAGAAGCCCAGCCGTGGGTCGTGAGCGGGTCGCGCTCACGACCCGGTCCTGTGCTCCGTAACCGCACCCGCACCCATAACCGCACCCGAGGGAAAAAATGTTTTTTATATATTTTTGGGGGATATTTATTATAGAAAAAAGTAAAAAATATTGAATTTTCTTCAAAATTGTGGCTCTATTTTTGTTTATAGCGCAAAAAATAAAAACCGCAGAGGCGATCAAATACCACCAAAAGAAATCTCTATTTGTGGGGAAAAAAGGACGCCAATTTTGGCTGGGAGCCACGTCGCACGACCGCGCAATTGTCAGTTAAAGCGACGCAGCGCCGAATCACAAAAAGGGGCAAGGTCCTTTACCTGCATAATGGTCCGGGGCTGAAGTGGTTAAAGTAGAACTATAAGAAAAAAAAAATGTTTTCCCATTTTGGAAAAAGTAAGGACGGGTTATAACCCCTGTTGAATTTTTTTTTTTTTTTTACCATCTGTGTCCCATTGGGGAGATTTCCCTCCACTTCCTGTCGCCAATAGCCAAACAGGAAGTGAGAAGCAAATCCCTGCAAAGGGAATTCCTTGGGGACCCCCCCAGATCTCCAGAACTAGTGTCCCCATTGGAGGATTTCCCCCTCTATTACTTTTCTGGGAATAATCCCAAATTTGGGGGGGGGGGGGGGGGTTTCAGGTTCCATGATAATGGTAAAACAGGACAAATAAAAAGAAGGAGGATAAATCTCTTAAAATAATCCTGGACTTGTGAAAAGTCTTGACGGCGTCGCTTCCGTTGAAGCTACCTCAGCAAAAAGCCGTTTGCGGGGCTATACCGCGCATGCGCGACTTCACTGCTGTGCCGCGCATGCGCGGACGCAATATTTGGGTGCAGAAAAATTATAGACCCGCGCGAGTGAGAAGAGTGGCGATTTGTTTAAACTCGTCATCCGCAGCCCCGCCCCTAGGCTGTCCTTTCTACTAACACGTACCGAAGGGAAGCGGGAGACAGAGCGGCGCTTGGAGAGGGGGGCGGGGCCCCATGCATAGCACTGTGTGCGGCCCGCCCCCCCCCCATCTCCCCCTCCCACTTTTCTTTCGGTACGGGTTAAAAAGAACAGCCTAGGGGCGTGTTAGGCCCCCGGGGGCGGGGCTAAACAAATCGCCGCTCCGCCCACCCGCTCTGGTCTATACATTTTTCTGGACCACAATAAAGAAGCGGTGAAGTCGCGCATGCGCGGTAAAGTCCCGCGGACAGCCGTTTGCTGATGTAGCCGCACAGGAAGTGACGCGGTCGAGGAATTTCATAGGCCGGGATTTATTTTATTTTATTATTACAGGGGCACAGAAGGCAATAAAAACCTGACAGGGGGTGCAATCCCTCTCCCCTCCATCCAACACTAAAAATTATACTTCAAGTACCGGGGCGGTCGTTGCTGGCTTCTCCTAGTAAATGACAGCCACCTGCCTAGTAAACGACAGCCGCCTGCCTAGTAAATGACAGCCGCCTGCCTTAGTAAACGACAGCCGCCTGCCTAGTAAAACGACAGCCGCCAGCCTTGTAAATGACAGCCGCCTGCCTAGTAAACGACAGCCGCCTGCCTAGTAAACGACAGCCGCCTGCCTAGTAAACGACAGCCGCCTGCCTAGTAAATGACAGCCGCCAGCCTAGTAAACGACAGCCGCCAGCCTAGTAAACGACAGCCGCCAGCCTAGTAAACGACAGCCGCCTGCCTAGTAAATGACAGCCGCCAGCCTAGTAAACGACAGCCGCCAGCCTAGTAAACGACAGCCGCCAGCCTAGTAAACGACAGCCGCCTGCCTAGTAAATGACAGCCGTCTGCCTTAGTAAACGACAGCCGCCTGCCTAGTAAAACGACAGCCGCCAGCCTTGTAAACGACAGCCGCCTGCCTAGTAAACGACAGCCGCCTGCCTAGTAAACGACAGCCGCCTGCCTAGTAAACGACAGCCGCCTGCCTAGTAAACGACAGCCGCCTGCCTAGTAAATGACAGCCGCCAGCCTAGTAAACGACAGCCGCCAGCCTAGTAAACGACAGCCGCCAGCCTAGTAAACGACAGCCGCCTGCCTAGTAAACGACAGCTGCCAGCCTAGTAAACGACAGCCGCCAGCCTAGTAAACGACAGCCGCCAGCCTAGTAAACGACAGCCACCTGCCTAGTAAATGACAGCCGCCTGCCTAGTAAACGACAGCCGCCAGCCTAGTAAACGACAGCCGCCTGCCTAGTAAATGACAGCCGCCTGCCTAGTAAATGACAGCCGCCAGCCTAGTAAACGACAGCCGCCTGCCTAGTAAATGACAGCTGCCAGCTTAGTAAACGACAGCCGCCAGCCTAGTAAATGACAGCCGCCTGCCTAGTAAATGACAGCCGCCTGCCTAGTAAATGACAGCCGCCTGCCTAGTAAATGACAGCTGCCAGCCTAGTAAACGACAGCCGCCAGCCTAGTAAACGACAGCCGCCTGCCTAGTAAAGCCTATGCGGTCCGGATTTCACACATTATAGGCCTTACCTTCCATCCCACCCCGGCGTTGCGGTAATACGGGAAGTTGTCACAGATCCAGCGGTAGATCTCGCTGAGGGTCATGCGCCTGGCGGGGGCGGAGTTTATGGCGTACTGGATGAGATTGGCGTAGCTATAAGGCGGTTTTCCATCGCGGTGGGCGGCGGCCTCCTCCTTGGTCAGCATGGCGTTGGAGTCGGTGGGGGAGCCGGGTCCTTTGCGCCCCCCGGTGCCTTGCTGGGACCCCTTCATGGCGGCCTGGATGGTCAGCTGCGGGAGCCAGTCTATGGAGGTCAGGCTACTGCCCAGGTCTGACGCCATCTTGAGGCTGCGGGGAGAAAACACGGGATTAGTGGTGACCCTGCGACCCAAAGAACTCATTTCATGTTCTTCCTCCTACTACGTATTCATTATTATAATACATGGCAGTCTCTGATCATCTCCTGTATCATGTCTGCAGTCTCTGACCATCTCCTTTATCATGTCTGCAGTCTCTGACCATCTCCTGTATTATGTCTGCAGTCTCTGATCATCTCCTGTATCATGTCTGCAGTCTCTGATCATCTCCTGTATCATGTCTGCAGTCTCTGATCATCTCCTGTATCATGTCTGCAGTCTCTGATCATCTCCTGTATCATGTCTGCAGTCTCTGATCATCTCCTGTATCATGTCTGCAGTCTCTGATCATCTCCTGTATCATGTCTGCAGTCTCTGATCATCTCCTGTATTATGTCTGCAGTCTCTGATCATCTCCTGTATTATGTCTGCAGTCTCTGATCAGCTCCTGTATCATGTCTGCAGTCTCTGATCAGCTCCTGTATCATGTCTGCAGTCTCTGATCAGCTCCTGTATCATGTCTGCAGTCTCTGATCAGCTCCTGTATCATGTCTGCAGTCTCTGATCAGCTCCTGTATCATGTCTGCAGTCTCTGACCATCTCCTGTATTATGTCTGCAGTCTCTGACCATCTCCTGTATTATGTCTGCAGTCTCTGACCATCTCCTGTATTATGTCTGCAGTCTCTGACCATCTCCTGTACTATGTCTGCAGTCTCTGACCATCTCCTGTACTATGTCTGCAGTCTCTGATCATCTCCTGTATCATGTCTGCAGTCTCTGACCATCTCCTGTATTATGTCTGCAGTCTCTGACCATCTCCTGTATCATGTCTGCAGTCTCTGACCATCTCCTGTATATGTCTGCAGTCTCTGACCATCTCCTGTACTATGTCTGCAGTCTCTGACCATCTCCTGTATCATGTCTGCAGTCTCTGACCATCTCCTGTATCATGTCTGCAGTCTCTGATCATCTCCTGTACTATGTCTGCAGCCTCTGACCATCTCCTGTATCGTGTCTGCAGTCTCTGACCATCTCCTGTATCATGTCTGCAGTCTCTGACCATCTCCTGTATCGTGTCTGCAGTCTCTGACCATCTCCTGTATCGTGTCTGCAGTCTCTGACCATCTCCTGTATCGTGTCTGCAGTCTCTGACCATCTCCTGTATCGTGTCTGCAGTCTCTGACCATCTCCTGTACTATGTCTGCAGTCTCTGACCATCTCCTGTATCATGTCTGCAGTCTCTGACCATCTCCTGTATTATGTCTGCAGTCTCTGACCATCTCCTGTATCGTGTCTGCAGTCTCTGACCATCTCCTGTACTATGTCTGCAGTCTCTGATCATCTCCTGTACTATGTCTGCAGTCTCTGACCATCTCCTGTACTATGTCTGCAGTCTCTGACCATCTCCTGTATCATGTCTGCAGTCTCTGACCATCTCCTGTATCATGTCTGCAGTCTCTGACCATCTCCTGTATCGTGTCTGCAGTCTCTGACCATCTCCTGTATCGTGTCTGCAGTCTCTGACCATCTCCTGTACTATGTCTGCAGTCTCTGACCATCTCCTGTATCGTGTCTGCAGTCTCTGACCATCTCCTGTACTATGTCTGCAGTCTCTGACCATCTCCTGTATCATGTCTGCAGTCTGACCATCTCCTGTATTATGTCTGCAGTCTCTGACCATCTCCTGTATCGTGTCTGCAGTCTCTGACCATCTCCTGTACTATGTCTGCAGTCTCTGACCATCTCCTGTATCATGTCTGCAGTCTCTGACCATCTCCTGTATCATGTCTGCAGTCTCTGACCATCTCCTGTATTATGTCTGCAGTCTCTGACCATCTCCTGTATCATGTCTGCAGTCTCTGACCATCTCCTGTACCATGTCTGCAGTCTCTGACCATCTCCTGTATCATGTCTGCAGTCTCTGATCAGCTCCTGTATCATGTCTGCAGTCTCTGATCAGCTCCTGTATTATGTCTGCAGTCTCTGACCATCTCCTGTATCATGTCTGCAGTCTCTGATCAGCTCCTGTATCATGTCTGCAGTCTCTGATCAGCTCCTGTATTATGTCTGCAGTCTCTGACCATCTCCTGTATCATGTCTGCAGTCTCTGATCAGCTCCTGTATCATGTCTGCAGTCTCTGATCAGCTCCTGTATTATGTCTGCAGTCTCTGACCATCTCCTGTATCATGTCTGCAGTCTCTGATCAGCTCCTGTATCATGTCTGCAGTCTCTGATCAGCTCCTGTATTATGTCTGCAGTCTCTGACCATCTCCTGTATCATGTCTGCAGTCTGACCATCTCCTGTATCATGTCTGCAGTCTCTGACCATCTCCTGTATCATGTCTGCAGTATCTGACCATCTCCTGTATCATGTCTGCAGTCTCTGACCATCTCCTGTATCATGTCTGCAGTCTCTGACCATCTCCTGTATCATGTCTGCAGTCTCTGACCATCTCCTGTATTATGTCTGCAGTCTCTGACCATCTCCTGTATCATGTCTGCAGTCTCTGACCATCTCCTGTATTATGTCTGCAGTCTCTGACCATCTCCTGTATCATGTCTGCAGTCTCTGACCATCTCCTGTATTATGTTCTGCAGCTATCCATGTCTGCAGACCTCTGACCATTGGCGCAGTCTCTGACCATCTCCTGTATCATGTCTGCAGTCTCTGACCATCTCCTGTATTATGTCTGCAGTCTCTGACCATCTCCTGTATCATGTCTGCAGTCTGACCATCTCCTGTATCATGTCTGCAGTCTCTGATCAGCTCCTGTATTATGTCTGCAGTCTCTGACCATCTCCTGTATCATGTCTGCAGTCTGACCATCTCCTGTATCATGTCTGCAGTCTCTGACCATCTCCTGTACCATGTCTGCAGTCTCTGACCATCTCCTGTATCATGTCTGCAGTCTCTGATCAGCTCCTGTATCATGTCTGCAGTCTCTGATCAGCTCCTGTATCATGTCTGCAGTCTCTGACCATCTCCTGTATTATGTCTGCAGTCTCTGATCATCTCCTGTATCATGTCTGCAGTCTCTGACCCTCTCTTGTATGTCAGGATACACCGGAGGTATAAAGTGAAATACGGAATTCAGAAATCTGAGGGATTGTTCGGATCTTCAATGTAAAACGCAGATAATCTGCGGATCTGACAGGTTTGCTAATCTGACAGAACACCTCCGATTTCTAAATCCTGTATTTTAAGATGTCCCCCCCCCTCCCCCTTCTTATTGTATCCCATCTGTGGAGGGTTGGGGGGGGTGTACCAAGATGGCCGCGATGGAACGTCACTGACAGCGAGAGGAGAGCTGAGGAGGTGTAAAATCCACATCTACACTGATAATAATCAGTGTCCATCAGTGCCGCCTCATTAGTTCAGACTCATCAGTGCCCCTTAGTGCAACCATATCAGTGCCTGTCAGCGCAGCCTATCACCGCAACCATATCAGTGCAGCCTGTCAGTGCAACCCCATCATTGCCCAACAGCGCAGCCTATCAGTGCCCGTCAGTGCAGCCATATCAGTGCCCGTCAGCAAAGAACAGCAATTACCTGCAAAATATTTATATAACAAATTATGAAAAACTTTATTTTTATCATCTTTTTTTTGTTTGTTTAGCAAAAAAATAACCCCTCCCCCTCCCCCTCCCCGAGGTGATAAAATATCATAATAAGAAATCTCTATCTGTGAGAATAAAATTCTCCTCTGTGTGCAGCGTTACCGAGTAATTGTCATTCAAAGTGTGACAGCGCTGGGGATCGGCATTGGAGGGTGCCCAGTGTTGGAGAATCGGGGGGGGGGTTATTGGGGGGGAGGAGGGGGGGAGGAGGGGGGTGACAGTGCCTGGGTATTGGGGGTGGGGGTTATGGTGGGGGTTATTGGAGGACCGGGGGGGGGGTTATTGGGGGGAAGGAGGGGGGTGACAGTGCCCGGTATTGGGGGGTGGGGGTTATTGGAGGACCGGGGGGGGGGGTTATTGGGGGGAAGGAGGGGGGTGACAGTGCCCGGTATTGGGGGGGAGGAGGTATTGGGAGAAAGAGGGGGGGGTGACAGTGCCCGGTATTGGGGGGGGAGGAGGTATTGGGAGAAAGAGGGGGGGTGACAGTGTTCCGGTATTGGGGGAGGGGGGATTGGGAGAAGGAGGGGGGGGTGACAGTATCCGGTATTGGGGGGAGGGGGGATTGGGAGAAGTAGGGGGGGTGACAGTGCCCGGTATTGGGGGGAGGGGGTTATTGTGGGGGGAAGGAGGGGGGTGACAGTGCTGGTATTGGGGAGGGGGAGGGGGTATTGAGAGAAGGAGGGGGGGGTGACAGTGCCCGGTATTGGGGGGAGGGGGTTATTGGGGGGAAGGAGGGGGGTGACAGTGCCGGTATTGGGGGGGGAGGGGGTATTGAGAGAAGGAGGGGGGTGACAGTGCCCGGTATTGGGGGGAGGGGGTTATTGGGGGGAAGGAGGGGGGGTGACAGTGCGGTATTGGGGGGGGGGGGTGACAGTGCCCGGTATTGGGGGGGAGGGGGTTATTGGGGGGGAAGGAGGGGGGTGACAGTGCCCGGTATTGGGGGGGGGGGTTATTGGGGGGAAGGAGAGGGGGGTGACAGTGCCCGGTATTGGGGGGGGGGTGACAGTGCCCGGTATTGGGGGGAGGGGGTTATTGGGGGGGAAGGAGGGGGGTGACAGTGCCCGGTATTGGGGGGAGGGGGTTATTGGGGGGAAGGAGGGGGGTGACAGTGCCGGTATTTGGGGGGGGAGGGTATTGAGAGAAGGAGGGGGGTGACAGTGCCCGGTATTGGGGGGGGGGGTTATTGGGGGGAAGGAGGGGGGTGACAGTGCCGGTATTGGGGGGGGGGGGGTGACAGTGCCCGGTATTGGGGGGGAGGGGGTTATTGGGGGGGAGAAGGAGGGGGTGACGGTGCCCGGTATTGGGGGGGGGGTTATTGGGGGGGGAGAAGGAGGGGGGTGACAGTGCCCGGTATTGGGGGGGAGGGGGTTATTGGGGGGGAGAAGGAGGGGGTGACGGTGCCCGGTATTGGGGGGGGTTACACATTTTTTTCGGGGTCCTCAGTCATTTCTGACACAAAATTGCGGATTATTTGAGCAAAAATGTAAAGCTGGGTCCCGGGAGGGATAATCCGGGGGTTGGGGGGATAATCCGGGGGTTGGGGGGATAATCCGGGGGTTGGGGGGGGAGGGGGATACATTGTGTGACTTCCTCCCGGTAATAATAATGATACATTCTTCCAATGATAAGGATACATTTCTCTGATCTCGTATTGGCGGATGGGGGGGAGGTGAATTGTCGGGGAGGTCGCAGGGTGTGTGTCCGGATCTGTCAGGCTGTGTGGCCCCCGGGGGCCCCGGTCTCCGGCACTGCTGTGATGTTTACATGTCAGTGCGGACATGTGATCCCCCCCCCATGTCTGTCCGGAGCTGTCACTTCCCCTCCCCCCTTCTCCGGTGTCCCCGGTCACTCACCCCGCACTGTCCGCTCCGCCCGGGATCTACAGCACCGACTGTCCCCGGTCACCCCCGACCACCGATCAGGAGGGGGAGGGGAGGCAGATTTCTGGAGAAGGGGGGTGGGGGAGCCAGACAGAGAGGAGAGGAGAGGAGACTACTTCCTGCTGGGTTGGGTTTACTTCCGGGTCCTGAGAAGGAGAGAGACAGGGGGAGGGGGAGAGAGGGACAGGGGGTAGGGGGGGAGAGAGAGAGACAGGGGGAGGGGGGGGGAGAGAGAGAGACAGGGGGAGGGGGGGGAGAGAGAGACAGGGAGAGGGAGGGAGAGAGAGAGAGAGAGACAGAGGGAGAGAGAGAGACAGGGGAGGGGAGAGAGAGGGACGGGGGAGAGAGAGAGACAGGGGGAGAGGGAGAGACAGGGGGGGAGGGGGAGAGAGAGGACAGGGGGGGAGGGAGAGAGAGAGACAGGGGAAGGGGAGGAGAGAGAGACAGGGGGAGAGAGAGACAGGGGGAGGGGGAGAGAGGAGAGAGAGACAGGGGGAGAGGGGAAGAGAGAGAGACAGGGGGAGAGAGAGAGACAGGGGGAGGGGGAGAGAGAGAGAGACAGGGGGAGAGGGAAAGAGAGAGACAGGGGGAGGGGGAGAGAGAGCGACAGGGGGAGAGGGAAGAGAGAGACAGGGGGAGGGGGAGAGAGAGACAGGGGGAGGGAGGAGAGAGAGACAGGGGGAGGGTAGAGAGAGAGACAGGGGAGAGGGAAGAGAGAGGACAGGGGGAGAGGGGAGAGAGAGCGACAGGGGGAGAGGGAAGAGAGAGACAGGGGGAGGGGGGAGAGAGAGAGAGGGGGAGGGTAGAGAGAGAGACAGGGGGAGAGGGAAGAGAGAGACAGGGGGAGAGGGAGGAGGAGGTGGGAAAAGGAGAGAGGGGAGGAAAGACAGGGAGACAGAGGGAGGGGGAGAGAAAAAGAGAGAGACGGATTGAGGGGAGTGAGTGACAGGGAGGGGGGTGAGGCGGAAAATGGAGAGAGATAGGGGAGGGGGATAGAGAGACAGAGAGACTCCAATGAGGGCTCTGATGTAAGGGTGACTCTGATTAGGACGCCTGATATAAGGGGGAGAGAGAGAGAGGGAGGGGGAAATAGACAGAGGGAGGGGGAGAGAGAAACAGACAGAGGAAGGGGGAGAGAGAAAATGAGAGACAGAGGTAGGGGGAGAAGAGAGACAGTGAGAGGGGAGAGGAGATACAGAGGAAGGGATAGAAAAAAGGAGAGAGAAATGGAGAGGGGGAGAGAGAGACCGGGGGAGGGGAGAGGAAAGAAGACAGAGGGAGGGGGAGAGAGGAGAGAGAGACAGGGGGAGTGGAGAGGAAAGAGAGAGGGAAAGGAGAGAGAGACAGAGTGACTCCAATGAGGGCGACTCTGGTGTAAGGAGAGACTCAAACTTAAGGGAAAATTCTGATAGGGACTCTCTTATAAGGGGGACTTTAATGGGATTTTGATGTAACGGGGACTCTCATGTAAGGGTGGGACTCTGATGTGGTGGGGGGAGGATGCACTCTGATTTGGATGTATTGGGGGACTTTAATGTGAACTTTGATGTAAGGGGGGGGGGGGGGCTCTGATGAAAGGGAAATTCCGATGAAAGCGGGAGGACTCTGATGGGGACTGTGAAGTGGACTCTGATGTAAAGGGGGTGGAATCTGATGGGGACTCTTATGATACGGAGGACTCTTATGTGGAATCTGATGGGGACTCTGATTAGGACACTAATATAAAGGGGGACACTGATGTAAGGGGGACTCTGATATAAAGGGGGGACTCTGATGCAAGGGGGACTCTGATATAAAGGGGGGACTCTGATGTAAGGGCGACTCTGATATAAAGGGGGGACTCTGATGCAAGGGGGACTCTGATATAAAGGGGGGACTCTGATGTAGGGGCGACTCTGATATAAAGGGGGGACTCTGATGTAAGTGACGATGTGAGTGTCCCCTCTGTGACATTACAATTCCACCTTGTGGGACCCCCCATGACTCTGCCAACAGAGAAGTCGGGGGTTGGGCAGCTGCGCTCTCCTAGTTCTCAGATCTGCTCCCAACCAGAAAGATGGCCGCTTATTGCCCGCCGACTCCTCTACATCCATGTGATGAGTAAGAAAGCTCCGGTCACAAAAGGGTTACAGAAAAGTTCAGTCCTGTGCGTCACTCTGCACCGCCATCCAGACTCGGGTGTGACATCATCCTTGTGGGCGTGGCTTCATCTGACAGCGAACGGCGTCTGGTCTCCATGAGGCCTTCCGGCCTCTTTCCACTTCGGAGGATTTCCCGGCTTCCCCCCTCCCCCCCTCTCCGCTCCGAGGTGTCCCCGATCGTGTTGACAGATCGCTGAGCGTCCCACTGCGCCGCCTCCCGGCACCCTCCATGTTTATGTAAAATACGCCGAGGAGCTTCGAGGTGTCAAACGCATTAGTTCCACCGGCGCCAAAATTCTGCCCATTGCAATGAATGAAAGTTCAAGCGCTGAATACACCCGATGCTTAAAGGGCGACTCCAATCTCACGCCGACCGCAATTTCCACTCACAACCCCCTTTATTAGGTCCCCCTTGCTAGTAGCGGGTTGGACCCCCTTTATTAGGTCCTCCTTTGCTAGTAGTGGGTTGGACCCCCTTTATTAGGTCCCCCTTGCTAGTAGGAGGTTGGACCCCCTTTATTAGGTCCCCCTTGCTAGTAGCGGGTTGGACCCCCTTTATTAGGTCCCCCTTGCTAGTAGCGGGTTGGACCCCCTTTATTAGGTCCCCCTTGCTAGTAGGAGGTTGGACCCCCTTTATTAGGTCCCCCTTGCTAGTAGCAGGTTGGACCCCCTTTATTAGGTCCCCCTTGCTAGTAGCGGGTTGGACCCCCTTTATTAGGTCCCCCTTGCTAGTAGTGGGTTGGACCCCCTTTATTAGGTCCCCCTTGCTAGTAGGAGGTTGGACCCCCTTTATTAGGTCCCCCTTGCTAGTAGTGGGTTGGACCCCCTTTATTAGGTCCCCCTTGCTAGTAGGAGGTTGGACCCCCTTTATTAGGTCCCCCTTGCTAGTAGCGGGTTGGACCCCCTTTATTAGGTCCCCCTTGCTAGTAGCGGGTTGGACCCCCTTTATTAGGTCCCCCTTGCTAGTAGGAGGTTGGACCCCCTTTATTAGGTCCCCCTTGCTAGTAGCAGGTTGGACCCCCTTTATTAGTCCCCCCTTGCTAGTAGCGGGTTGGACCCCCTTTATTAGTCCCCCCTTGCTAGTAGTGGGTTGGACCCCCTTTATTAGGTCCCCCTTGCTAGTAGGAGGTTGGACCCCCTTTATTAGGTCCCCCTTGCTAGTAGTGGGTTGGACCCCCTTTATTAGGTCCCCCTTGCTAGTAGCGGGTTGGACCCCCTTTATTAGGTCCCCTTGCTAGTAGCAGGTTGGACCCCTTTATTAGGTCCCCCTTGCTAGTAGTGGGTTGGACCCCCTTTATTAGGTCCCCCTTGCTAGTAGGAGGTTGGACCCCTTTATTAGGTCCCCTTGCTAGTAGTGGGTTGGACCCCCTTTATTAGGTCCCCCTTGCTAGTAGCGGGTTGGACCCCCTTTATTAGGTCCCCCTTGCTAGTAGCGGGTTGGACCCCCTTTATTAGGTCCTCCTTGTTAGTAGCGGGTTGGACCCCCTTTATTAGGTCCCCCTTACTAGTAGCGGGTTGGACCCCCTTTATTAGGTCCCCCTTGCTAGTAGGAGGTTGGATCCCCTTTATTAGGTCCTCCTTGGTAGTAGTGGGTTGGACCCCCTTTATTAGGTCCCCCTTGCTAGTAGCGGGTTGGACCCCCTTTTTTAGGTCCCCCTTGCTAGTAGTGGGTTGGACCCCCTTTATTAGGTCCCCCTTGCTAGTAGCGGGTTGGACCCCCTTTATTAGGTCTCCCTTGCTAGTAGCGGGTTGGACCCCCTTTATAAGGCCCCCTTGCTAGTAGCGGGTTGGACCCCCTTTATTAGGTCCCCCTTGCTAGTAGTGGGTTGGACCCCCTTTATTAGGTCCCCCTTGCTAGTAGGAGGTTGGACCCCCTTTATTAGGTCCCCCTTGCTAGTAGTGGGTTGGACCCCCTTTATTAGGTCCCCCTTGCTAGTAGGAGGTTGGACCCCCTTTATTAGGTCCCCCTTGCTAGTAGCAGGTTGGACCCCCTTTATTAGGTCCCCCTTGCTAGTAGTGGGTTGGACCCCCTTTATTAGGTCCCCTTGCTAGTAGAGGGTTGGACCCCCTTTATTAGGTCCCCTTGCTAGTAGTGGGTTGGACCCCCTTTATTAGGTCCCCTTGCTAGTAGAGGGTTGGACCCCCTTTATTAGGTCCCCTTGCTAGTAGCGGGTTGGACCCCCTTTATTAGGTCCTCCTTGTTAGTAGCGGGTTGGACCCCCTTTATTAGGTCCCCTTGCTAGTAGCGGGGTTGGACCCCCTTTATTAGGTCCCCCTTGCTAGTAGGAGGTTGGATCCCCTTTATTAGGTCCTCCTTGGTAGTAGTGGGTTGGACCCCCTTTATTAGGTCCCCCTTGCTAGTAGCGGGTTGGACCCCCTTTTTTAGGTCCCCCTTGCTAGTAGTGGGTTGGACCCCCTTTATTAGGTCTTCCTTGCACTGGCAGGTTGGACCCCCTTTATTAGGTCCCCCTTGCTAGTAGAGGGTTGGCCCCCCTTTATTAGGTCCCCCTTGCTAGTAGAGGGTTGGACCCCCTTTATTAGGCCCCCCTTGATACTAGTGGGTTGGACCCCCTTTATTAGGTCCCCCTTGCTAGTAGCGGGTTGGACCCCCTTTATTAGGTACCCCATGATAGTAGCGGGTTGGACCCCCTTTATGAGGTTCCCCTTGCTAGTAGTTGGTTGGACCCCCTTTATTAGGTCCCCCTTGCTAGTAGAGGGTTGGACCCCCTTTATTGGGTCCTTCTTGCTAGTAGCGGGTTGGACCCCCTTTATTAGGTCCTCCTTGTTAGTAGCGGGTTGGACCCCCTTTATTAGGTCCCCCTTACTAGTAGCGGGTTGGACCCCCTTTATTAGGTCCCCCTTGCTAGTAGGAGGTTGGATCCCCTTTATTAGGTCCTCCTTGGTAGTAGTGGGTTGGACCCCCTTTATTAGGTCCCCCTTGCTAGTAGCGGGTTGGACCCCCTTTTTTAGGTCCCCCTTGCTAGTAGTGGGTTGGACCCCCTTTATTAGGTCTTCCTTGCACTGGCAGGTTGGACCCCCTTTATTAGGTCCCCCTTGCTAGTAGAGGGTTGGCCCCCCTTTATTAGGTCCCCCTTGCTAGTAGAGGGTTGGACCCCCTTTATTAGGCCCCCCTTGCTAGTAGCGGGTTGGACCCCCTTTATTAGGTACCCCATGATAGTAGCGGGTTGGACCCCCTTTATGAGGTTCCCCTTGCTAGTAGTTGGTTGGACCCCCTTTATTAGGTCCCCCTTGCTAGTAGAGGGTTGGACCCCCTTTATTGGGTCCTTCTTGCTAGTAGCGGGTTGGACCCCCTTTATTAGGTCCCCCTTGCTAGTAGCGGGTTGGACCCCCTTTATTAGGTCCCCCTTGCTAGTAGTGGGTTGGACCCCCTTTATTAGGTCCCCCTTGCTAGTAGCGGGTTGGACCCCCTTTATTAGGTCTCCCTTGCTAGTAGCGGGTTGGACCCCCTTTATTAGGTCCCCCTTGCTAGTAGCGGGTTGGACCCCCTTTATTAGGCCCCCCTTGCTAGTAGTGGGTTGGACCCCCTTTATTAGGTCCCCCTTGCTAGTAGCGGGTTGGACCCCCTTTATTAGGTCCCCCTCGATAGTAGTGGGTTGGACCCCCTTTATTAGGTCCCCCTTGCTAGTAGTGGGTTGGACCCCCTTTATTAGGTCCCCCTTGCTAGTAGTGGGTTGGACCCCCTTTATTAGGTCCCCCTTGCTAGTAGCGGGTTGGACCCCCTTTATTAGGTCCCCCTCGATAGTAGTGGGTTGGACCCCCTTTATTAGGTCCCCTTGCTAGTAGAGGGTTGGACCCCCTTTATTAGGCCCCCCTTTATACTAGTGGGTTGGACCCCCTTTATTAGGTCCCCCTTGCTAGTAGCGGGTTGGACCCCCTTTATTAGGTCACCCTTGCTAGTAGCGGGTTGGACCCCCTTTATTAGGCCCCTTTGCTAGTAGCAGGTTGGACCCCATTTATTAGGTCCCCCTTGCTAGTAGCGGGTTGGACCCCCTTTATTAGGCCCCCCTTGCTAGTAGCGGGTTGGACCCCCTTTATTAGGTACCCCATGTTAGTAGCGGGTTGGACCCCCTTTATGAGGTTCCCCTTGCTAGTAGTGGGTTGGACCCCCTTTATTAGGTCCCCCTTGCTAGTAGAGGGTTGGACCCCCTTTATTGGGTCCTTCTTGCTAGTAGCGGGTTGGACCCCCTTTATTAGGTCCCCCTTGCTAGTAGTGGGTTGGACCCCCTTTATTAGGTCCCCCTTGCTAGTAGCGGGTTGGACCCCCTTTATTAGGTCTCCCTTGCTAGTAGCGGGTTGGACCCCCTTTATAAGGCCCCTTTGCTAGTAGCGGGTTGGACCCCCTTTATTAGGTCCCCTTTGCTAGTAGCGGATTGGACCCCCTTTATTAGGCCCCCCTTGCTAGTAGCGGGTTGGACCCCTTTATTAGGTCCTCCATGTTAGTAGCGGGTTGGACCCCCTTTATTAGGTCCCCCTTGCCAGTAGTGGGTTGTACCCCTTTTATAGTGTGTTGTACCCCCTTTATTAGGTCCCCCTTGCTAGTAGCGGGTTGGACCCCCTTTATTAGGCCCCCCTTGCTAGTAGTGGGTTGGACCCCCTTTATTAGGTCCCCCTTGCTAGTAGCGGGTTGGACCCCCTTTAGTAGGCCCCCCTTGCTAGTAGCGGGTTGGACCCCTTTATTAGGTCCCCCATGTTAGTAGTGGGTTGGACCCCCTTTATTAGGTCCCCCTTGCTAGTAGCGGATTGGACCCCCTTTATTAGGCCCCCCTTGCTAGTAGCGGGTTGGACCCCTTTATTAGGTCCCCCATGTAGCAATGGGGACTTTATTGGGTCCCCATTGCTAGTAGTGAGTTGGACCCCTTTATTAGGTCCCCCTTGCCAGTAGTGGGTTGGACCCCCTTTATTAGGTCCCCCTTGCCAGTAGTGGGTTGGACCCCCTTTATTGGGTCCCCCTTGCTAGTAGCGGGTTGGACCCCCTTTATTAGGTCCCCCTTGCCAGTAGTGGGTTGGACCCCCTTTATTGGGTCCCCCTTGCTAGTAGTGGGTTTGACCCCCTTTATTGGGTCCCCCTTGCTAGTAGAGGGTTGGACCCCCTTTATTGGGTCCTTCTTGCTAGTAGTGGGTTGGACCCCCTTTACTAGGTCCTCCTTGCTAGTAGTGGGTTGGACCCCCTTTACTAGGTCCTCCTTGCTAGTAGTGGGTTGGACCCCCTTTATTAGGTCCCCCTTGCTAGTAGCGGGTTGGACCCCCTTTATTAGGTCCCCCTTGCTAGTAGTGGGTTGGACCCCCTTTATTAGGTCCCCCTTGCTATTAGAGGGTTGGACCCCATTATTAGGTCCTCCTTGCTAGTAGTGGGTTGGACCCCCTTTATTAGGTCCCCCTTGCTAGTAGTGGGTTGGACCCCCTTTATTAGGTCCCCCTTGCTAGTAGCAGGTTGGACCCCCTTTATTAGGTCCCCCTTGATAGTAGTGGGTTGGACCCCCTTTATTAGGTCCCCCTTGCTAGTAGTGGGTTGGACCCCCTTTATTAGGTCCCCCTTGCTAGTAGTGGGTTGGACCCCCTTTATTAGGCCCCCCTTGCTAGTAGTGGGTTGGGCCCCCTTTATTAGGTCCCCCTTGCACTGGCAGGTTGGACCCCCTTTATTAGGCCCCCCTTGCACTGGCAGGTTGGACCCCCTTTATTAGGTCCCCCTTGCTAGTAGTGGGTTGGACCCCCTTTATTAGGTCCCCCTTGCTAGTAGAGGGTTGGACCCCTTTATTAGGTCCTCCTTGCTAGTAGTGGGTTGGACCCCCTTTATTAGGCCCCCCTTGCTAGTAGTGGGTTGGACCCCCTTTATTAGGTCCCCCTTGCTAGTAGTGGGTTGGACCCCCTTTATTAGGTCCCCCTTGCTAGTAGTGGGTTGGACCCCCTTTATTAGGTCCCGCTTGCTAGTAGTGGGTTGGACCCCCTTTATTAGGTCCCCCTTGCTAGTAGAGGGTTGGACCCCCTTTATTAGGCCCCCCTTGATACTAGTGGGTTGGACCCCCTTTATTAGGTCCCCCTTGCTAGTAGCGGGTTGGACCCCCTTTATTAGGCCCCTTTGCTAGTAGCAGGTTGGACACCCTTTATTAGCTCCCCCTTGCTAGTAGCGGATTGGACCCCCTTTATTAGGCCCCCCTTGCTAGTAGCGGGTTGGACCCCCTTTATTAGGTCCCCCTTGCTAGTAGCGGGTTGGACCCCCTTTATTGGGTCCTTCTTGCTAGTAGCGGGTTGGACCCCCTTTATTAGGTCCCACTTGCTAGTAGTGGGTTGGACCCCCTTTATTAGGTCCCCCTTGCTAGTAGCGGGTTGGACCCCCTTTATTAGGTCTCCCTTGCTAGTAGCGGGTTGGACCCCCTTTATTAGGCCCCCTTGCTAGTAGTGGATTGGACCCCCTTTATTAGGCCCCCCTTGCTAGTAGCGGGTTGGACCCCCTTTATTAGGTACCCCATGTTAGTAGCGGGTTGGACCCCCTTTATGAGGTTCCCCTTGCTAGTACTGGGTTGGACCCCCTTTATTAGGTCCCCCTTGCTAGTAGCGGGTTGGACCCCCTTTATTAGGTCCCCCTTGCTAGTAGTGGGTTGGACCCCCTTTATTAGGTCCCCCTTGCTAGTAGCGGTTTGGACCCCCTTTATTAGGTCCCCCTTGTTAGTAGTGGGTTGGACCCTCTCTATTAGGTCCCCCTTGCAAGTAGCGGATTGTACCCCCTTTATTGGGTCCCCCTTGCTAGTAGCGGGTTGGACCCCCTTTATTAGGTCCCCCTTGCCAGTAGTGGGTTGGACCCCCTTTATTGGGTCCCCCTTGCTAGTAGTGGGTTGGACCCCCTTTATTGGGTCCCCCTTGCTAGTAGCGGATTGGACCCCCTTTATTTATTACAGTGGGAGGAATAGTGTCCCATCATTGGTGTCAGTGGGGGGAATAGTGCCCCATCATTGGTGTCAGTGGGAGGAATAGTGCCCCATCATTGGTATCAGTGTGGGGAATAGTGTCTCATCATTGGTGTCAGTGGGAGGAATAGTGTCCCATCATTGGTGTCAGTGGGGGGAATAGTGTCCCATCATTGGTGTCAGTGGGAGAAATAGTGTCCCATCATTGGTATCAGTGGGGGGAATAGTGTCCCATCATTGGTGTCAGTGGGAGGAATAGTGTCCCATCATTGGTGTCAGTGGGAGGAATAGTGTCCCATCATTGGTGTCAGTGGGAGGAATAGTGTCCCATTATTGGTGTCAGTGGGAGGAATAGTGTCCCATCATTGGTGTCAGTGGGGGGAATAGTGTCCCATCATTGGTATCAGTGGGACGAATAGTGCCCCATCATTGGTATCAGTGGGAGAAATAGTGTCCCATCATTGGTATCAGTGGGACGAATAGTGCCCCATCATTGGTATCAGTGGGACGAATAGTGTCCCATCATTGGTGTCAGTGGGAGGAATAGTGTCCCATCATTGGTGTCAGTGGGGGGAATAGTGTCCCATCATTGGTATCAGTGGGAGGAATAGTGCCCCATCATTGGTGTCAGTGGGAGGATTAGTGTCCCATCATTGGTGTCAGTGGGGGGAATAGTGTCCCATCATTGGTGTCAGTGGGGGGAATAGTGTCCCATCATTGGTGTCAGTGGGAGGAATAGTGTCCCATCATTGGTGTCAGTGGGAGGAATAGTGTCCCATCATTGGTGTCAGTGGGGTGAATAGTGTCCCATCATTGGTGTCAGTGGGAGGAATAGTTCCCATCATTTGTATCAGTGGGAGGAATAGTGTCCCATCATTGGTGTCAGTGGGGAGGAATAGTGCCCCATCATTGGTGTCAGTGGGAGGAATAGTGTCCCATCATTGGTATCAGTCGGTGGAATAGTGTCCCATCATTGGTATCAGTGGGGGGAATAGTGTCCCATCATTGGTGTCAGTGGGGGGAAAAGTGTCCCATCATTGGTGTCAGTGGGAGGAATAGTGTCCCATCATTGGTATCAGTGGGAGGAATAGTGTCCCATCATTGGTGTCAGTGAGAGGAATAGTGTCCCATCATTGGTGTCAGTGGGAGGAATAGTGTCCCATCATTGGTGTCAGTGGGAGGAATAGTGTCCCATCATTGGTGTCAGTGGGAGGAATAGTGTCCCATCATTGGTGTCAGTGGGAGGAATAGTGTCCCATCATTGGTGTCAGTGGGGGGAATAGTGTCCCATCATTGGTGTCAGTGGGGGGAATAGTGTCCCATCATTGGTATCAGTGGGAGGAATAGTGTCCCATCTTGGTGTCAGTGGGAGGAGTAGTGCCCCATCATTGGTGTCAGTGGGAGGATTAGTGTCCCATCATTGGTGTCAGTGGGGAGGAATAGTGTCCCATCATTGGTGTCAGTGGGAGGAATAGTGTCCCATCATTGGTGTCAGTGGGAGAATTAGTGTCCCATCATTGGTGTCAGTGGGGGAATAGTGTCCCATCATTGGTGTGTCAGTGGGAGGAATAGTGTCCCATCATTGGTGTCAGTGGGAGGAAAGTGTCCCTCATTGGTGTCAGTGGGAGGAATAGTGTCCCATCATTGGTGTCAGTGGAGGAATAGTGTCCCATCATTGGTGTCAGTGGGAGGAAAGGTGTCCCATCATTGGTGTCAGTGGGAGGAAAGGTGTCCCATCATTGGGTGTCAGTGGGAGGAAAGGTGTCCCATCATTGGTGTCAGTGGGAGGAAAGGTGTCCCATCATTGGTGTCAGTGGGAATAATAGTGTCCCATCATTGGTGTCAGTGGGAGGAATAGTGTCCCATCATTGGTGTCAGTGGGAGGAATAGTGTCCCATCATTGGTGTCAGTGGGAGGAATAGTGTCCCATCATTGGTGTCAGTGGGAGGAATAGTGTCCCATCATTGGTGTCAGTGGGAGGAAAGGTGTCCCATCATTGGTGTCAGTGGGAGGAATAGTGTCCCATCATTGGTGTCAGTGGGAGGAATAGTGTCCCATCATTGGTGTCAGTGGGAGGAAAGGTGTCCCATCATTGGTGTCAGTGGGAGGAAAGGTGTCCCATCATTGGTGTCAGTGGGAGGAAAGGTGTCCCATCATTGGTGTCAGTGGGAGGAAAGGTGTCCCATCATTGGTGTCAGTGGGAGGAATAGTGTCCCATCATTGGTGTCAGTGAGAGGAATAGTGTCCCATCATTGGTGTCAGTGGGAGGAATAGTGTCCCATCATTGGTGTCAGTGGGAGGAATAGTGTCCCATCATTGGTGTCAGTGGGAGGAATAGTGTCCCATCATTGGTGTCAGTGGGAGGAATAGTGTCCCATCATTGGTGTCAGTGGGAGGAATAGTGTCCCACCCACCATTGGAGCACAGGTGTGTGAGGAGGAGGGTGTGTCTGGAGCTGCTCCTGGAGATCCGTGTGAGAAGGGAGTCGCCTGAAAAACTATCCCAGCTCTCCTGGCCCCTTTCTGGGGAAGCCATGGAGGGCAGTGGGGCCTCCCCTGCTGGAGGTTCTCAGCCACCTCCTGGTTCATCTGCTGGCATGCCTGCCTCTCTACAAGCCTCAGCTGGTGATCTCTCTGCCCCTGGTGAGGATGAAGGATCGGCGGCCATTCGGGAGCGAGTGGTGGCCGGGATAAAAGTCCTGAACAGGGAGAGGGATAAGCTTTACAAGCTGCGTGCGGAGCTGAAGCGTCTGAGGAAGCATCGTGAAGGCTTACATAGCCTGAAACGCGGATTGATGGATCCAGAGATCCAATTGGCCAAGGTCCGTGTGGACCATCAGGAGACCATCGTGGCCATTATGGAGGGAAGGGATGGCCCCTTTAAGGAGAAGTTCTCCAACGAAAGGAGGTTTGTGAAGGTGACCAAGATGGAGGTGGAGGAGGAGGAGACCCCCGTTTCTGATCCCCTGACCCCCCAAGGAGAGGTAAGCACCCCCATGCCTTCACAGGACTCAGGAGGCATGCTGAGGGTGATCCAGGGAATGGAGTCTCCTGTGCGGGGGGATCAGATGGTTTTTAATGAGGAAGATATAACTGATGATGTTCCTGATAGAGTGAAGCCAGCTAAGCCACGTGTTGTGGATAAGACTGTGTATGTTCCATCTGTGACTGTGCCCAATAATAAGTCTGTTTGCAGCAATGATGTGACTGCTGAGGCTGCAATGCAGCAAGGGACACATTTAAAAAATGACATTCCTGTGAAGGAACTGCAAGTCCCAGCAGAGCCCATTAACCCCCCTGCTGCTGAGACCAGAGCTGATTGCCCACTGCTGCTGAGACCAGAGCTGATTGCCCACTGCTGCTGAGACCAGAGCTGATTGCCCCACTGCTGCTGAGACCAGAGCTGATTGCCCCACTGCTGCTGAGACCAGAGCTGATTGCCCCACTGCTGCTGAGGGCTCTACAGTGCAGCATCAGGAGACAGCTGGTACTGCAGCAGCAACAGTGACTGTTCCTGATGAAAATGTGACTTCAGTGTGGGGCATTGGCCCGGACAAACCTTCTTTGCTCAAGTGGTGCGCTCTGCCCCTGGTAGCTCCGCCCCAAGCAGGGTTTTCCTCTGCGGGCTACCACCTTGAGCACCCCAGGATCTGGACTCGGGTCTCTGGCTTCTGCTGGGGGGTCCCAGACGCAATGTTGTTATCCTGAAATGGGAAGGAGGTGCAGTCCCCCTGCAAGGCGTGCAGTGGTGGATTTAATCCTAGAGATGGGTTTTGGGTTAACGATCTCTTATGCTTTTATACATGTGTCCGGGACGCGGGATTATGTAGTCAGTTTCACCAAGCCAGAGGGTCTTGACCTGTTCTGGGAGAGATATGAGGCCCGGTGCAGGTCAAGACCCGAATGGGAAAGTCTGGCCCCAGTTGCGATTTCGCAGCGATCGACGGTGAAAAAGATCACTATCATTCTCACCAATGAGAGTGTCCCTGCCCGGGGATCTGGAGGTTTGGTTGAGGGAACTATGGGGAGGTTTTGACCAAACCTAATAAAATCTTTGATGAGCGTAACATCTGGACTGGGGGATGGTCGGTAACAGTCAGGTTGGCCAGGGATGGGAATGTTGTCCGTCACCTGCCCTCCTCGGCTTTTCATAGGGAGGGATAGGATGACCGTGTTCTACCCTGGTCAGCCGAAGCTGTGCCACCGCTGTGGAGAGAGGGGCCACCTTAGCTCCTCCTGTTCGGCCTTGATATGCTCAGTGTGTCGGGGTCAGGGTCATGTGGCCAAGGACTGCGACCAGAAGATCAGGTGCAACCTGTGTCTGCGTTTTGGCCACCATACAGCAGATGCCCTGAGGCTGGCACAATATGGAGAAGGTAGGTAGTGATAGAGGTCAAGGCGATGGTAGGCCCTGAGGGCCTGGCACAATATGGAAGTAGGTGGCATTGTCCAGGCTGGCCAGGTGAGAGGCCCCTAGTGTCCATCCTCATGCGGTGACCGACCCCCTGGTCCTGCTCAGGATCCTCCCCAGTTCCTGTGGCCCCCCCCCTGTGTCTGTAAGTTCTCCTTCTGTATCTGTCTCTGTGTCCCCCAGCCTACTGTACCCGCTCCTCTTGTGTCAGAACCTCTAAGTCTGTGCCCCCCGTGTCAGTTACCCCCCAGGAGTCTACCCCTCCTACGTCTGATTTACCCCCCCCATCAGGAGTGGTAGTGGGTACTGAGAAGGTCGCTTCCTCCTCTATGACAAAGTCTTCTGGGAAGACTTTAAAGAAAAAAAAACAGAGATGAAGGCATCTTTGAGGCCGACCTCAAGTATTTGGAAGAGAGAAGGAAGGTTGGAAAACGGAGAAGCAGGCGGTGAGGACGGAACGGGAACAGGAAGCTCCGGTGCCTGTCTCCCACCGTCATAGGTCCTCTAGTTGGGACATTTCATCATCTGGCTCTTCTTCAGAGCTAATCTCCAATTCAGATATGGATTTTGAGGCTGGGCCTCAAGAAAAAGAGAGGCTTCTGGTGATGAGCAGCAGAGGGGAGCTAAGAAGCAATCCACCCAATAACCCAAATGGCGGTTCCCCCTCCGTTAAAAGTGGCGACAATTAATGTCGCCAGCATTAAGTCAGTGAGAGCTCGTTCTATGGCCTTATTTTTGTTCAGCGCAATTAGATGCTGAAATTTTATTTTTGCAAGAGACTAGGCTCACCTCCTTGGCAGATATTCATATGGCCAAGAGAGAGTGGAGGTATGGTCCATCATACTGGTCTCTTGCGGCCGAGCCTTCGGCGGTGTGGCGGTGTTGTTTAAAACCGGCATGGTAACTGTCCGGCGGGTCATTGAGGTGGAGATTGGAGTATGTATGGTCTTAGACGTCCTTGTGGGAGGGCAGGACCTGCGCCTAATTAATATTTATGGACCGCACACAAAGTGGGACAGGAAATGCCTTTTTACAAGGATCAAGCCATTTCTTTTTACATCCCCGGCAAGTGGTCTTTGGAGGTGACTTTAATACAGTAACTAGGCCCAAGGACAGGAAGGACTTCAAGGACCGGCTGGGATATGATAGCGTTTTTCTAAATAGTATGGTTAGGATGCTGGTCTTGTGGGATGTGCACATTAAGCACCTCCCGGATGACACGGGTTCACCTTTCATCGTGGTAATAGTCAGAGTAGGATGAGGACAGGTTTTTTTTATAAGGACCTCTGCTTTCTCACCCCCAGTGGTGCAGGACAGTAGTGTTCTCTGATCACTGTATGCTATCTGTGGCCCTGAATGCTTCAGACGCCCCTCAGTGGAAAGGGCATCTGGGAGATTGAATTCGACTCTACTCAAGGAAGAACATGTTAGACAATCCTTTGAGGAATTCTTTCAGGCACAGGTGACCATCCTGGACTTTTGTAGGCAGCAAGGCTGAGTGGTTGGAGCGGCTGACAAAAAGAGGACCGCTGGATTCTTCAGGGGCCTAGCCAATAGAAAACAGTTTAATAAATACATGACCTACCAAACGTTTGCGGAGGAAGCTGGATATTTTCTTGTCTCGAAGAGGAGGAGATCCTGGGGCAATCTCCGAACTGAAACTCCTCCTCAGGAAGTGTCAATATGACCGGCATGCCTCTTTGGTTCTGGAGAGGGACTATGGGAAGTACGCACTCGCCTGACCCTTACCAGAACTGCAAACAAGGTGTAGCTGTTAAAGCGAGTCGTTCGTCTGGCCTTAAGGACAGTACAGGTTCCGTGACAAAGTCCAGGTCAGGGATTCTGGAGGTCGTGAGGTCCTTTTATGCCGACCTTCTTGGGAGGAAAGAGCTTGACCGTGACAAGATGGAAAGCTTTTTGGACTCTACTCCAGGTCTAAATGGTGGAGATGTTCCATTGATGAATTTGACAGAGGAGATCACAGTTGAAGAGGTGATGAGGGCAATTGAAACAGCTTGCCATCAAAAAGTCACCCGGACCGGATGGCTTGACGGCTGAGTTTTACAAAGCCTTTAAGTCTATTCTGGCCCCACATTTGGTAGAGGTTTTTAACAGTTGTCTCGCTGAGAGGGGTGCTTCCCCCTTCCATGAGGCACTCGGCTGTGATTCTTCTGTCAAAGGGTAAAGATCCTTCGATGATTGAGAATTGGCGCCCCATCAGCCTTCTTAATGTCGATAGAAAGATACTGGCGAAGATATTTTTCTGGCGCCTGTCGTCAGTAGCAGAGTCTTTGCTTTCTCGCCATCAGCACTGTTCGGTCCAGGGTAGGAGCACCTTCACAGCGGTGTTAGCTGTCCGGGAGGCCTTGGAGCGGTGCAGGGCTGCAGGCTGGGGAAAGTATTTGCTGACATTGGATCAGGCAAAGGCTTTTGATCGTGTTAACCATGAGTACCTGTGGTTGCTCCTTAGTAAGTACGGTCTGCCGGGTGGTTTTGTTGATTGGCTGAAAGTCTTGTATAAGGGGGCAGAAAGCTTCCCTCTTGTTAATGGTTGGGTTGGGCAGTCCTTTGAGGTTGGCTCCGGGGTGCGCCAGGGTTGTCCCCTGAGTCCCCTGCTCTATGTGTTTGCAATCGACCCCTTCATCAGGAGGCTAGAGAGCGGCATGTTGTGTGGGGTACCAGTGGGGCTCCCGGGTGAGCCGCCATTGAGGGTTGTTGCTTATGCGGACGATGTATCGGTGATTGTCACTGGGACGGATGAGGCGGAGGAGGAGGTGGTCTCTCTGACATCACGGTATTCTGAAGCATCAGGCTCCAAGATCAATCAGGAAAAGAGCGAAGTTTTCTGGATGGGAAAGGAAGGTGAGGGGTTTGATCTCCCGGACGCCTTTCCAGTGCCCCAGGAAAAAATGAAGATACTAGGCATTGAATTTGGACCCGGCGATTATGGCCTCAAAAACTGGGAAGGCAGACTGGAAATTGCCAATGCTAAGGTGGTCAACTGGAAGAGATGGAAGTTATCTATGAGGGAAAGGGTTGATCTGATTAAGACCTACCTGATTCCGATCTTCTTGTATGTCAGCTTTGTCTGCATCTTGCCAGTGTCTCTCTATGCTAGGGTCAGTAGTGTGTTCTTCCAGATGCTGTGGGGGAACAGACTGAACCCATCAAGAGGAATGTCACCTACCTATCCAGGAGGGAGGGTTGGCTTAGGTATGGTCAACCCAGTTCTTTTCTTTTCACTGTTATTTCTCAAGTTTAATATTGGTAGTATGCTTGCAGTGGAACCTCCTGGATGGGCAGGCATATTTAGATCTTGGTTTAGGCCTTTTCTACGACTTTGGGAAGAAGGTGGCCAAGTGAAGAATCGCAGGGGTCATCGTGGTCAGCTACCAGCCTATGTAGCTCCGTGCCTGAAGTTACTGCGGCAGTGGCGATTGTCGGCTGAAGATCTCAGATCGGTTCCGAGGAAAGACCTTATGAGTCGAGTCTTGAGCGAAGTCTTTCATGACCCACTGGCCTTAAGGGATTGCCCAGGCCCAGTTTTGAGGGCGGGGTTGAGGCTGATTAATTTGGATAGAATACCTCCTAAATTTCGGGATTTGGCCTGGTTGTGCTTCCATGGGAAGCTCTATGTTAGGGGCAATTTGAAATTTCGCAGTTCGATGGATCGTAGCTGTCCTCGGGAGGAGTGTGCAGATGAGGAGGAGACTATGGACCATTTTCTGCTTCGTTGCCCCTTTAACATAGAAGTGTACAGACAGGTGGGGCGGGCGCTCGGTGTTCCTTTCCTCTCCAGGCTGGGTTATGCTGAGTGGGTGTACGGAGCATTCAGTACCGGTGGAGGTTTTTGTTTGGATACACTTTTTTTAGTTAGTCTAGTGGTCCGTTATTTCACCTGGAACGCACGGTGTCAGGTCAGCATTCGGCAAAAAATCCTTCCTGTTGAGGTGGTGGTGTATGACATTGTGCATGAGGTGGGGAAGATTCGGGGGCTTGAGAGAGACAAGCGGGGTCAGGGGGCGTGGCTGAAGGCGTGGAGGGGTTTCAGGCCTCCCTGACTGCCAGGAGTCTCTTTCCCGGGTGTGGCTGTCTGTCTCTTATCACCCTAGATTATTATTATTTTTTATACATTTTTGATAGATGGCTGCGTACATAGGTGACGGGTTGTGCCTCTTAGGCCCTCTCTGCTGCTTTGTGTAAATAGTTTTGTAGTAATGTTTTGGTGGTGGTGTATAGTGTATATATTGTGTATATATTGTGTATAGTGTATATATTGTATATATTGTGTATATTCTGACCCTGGATGTGTATTCCTTGGATTTATGTTTAAGTTTTGTACTATAGTTTTGTTTTTTACTTTTGTATAAAATTTGTTGCTTGATTCTTTTTAATAAAAGATCAATAGTGTCCCATCATTGGTGTCAGTGGGAGGAATAGTGTCCCATCATTGGTGTCAGTGGGAGGAAAGGTGTCCCATCATTGGTGTCAGTGGGAGGAATAGTGTCCCATCATTGGTATCAGTGGGAGGAATAGTGCCCCATCATTGGTGTCAGTGGGAGGAATAGTGTCCCATCATTGGTATCAGTGGGAGGAATAGTGTCCCATCATTGGTGTCAGTGGGAGGAATAGTGTCCCATCATTGGTATCAGTGGGAGGAATAGTGCCCCATCATTGGTGTCAGTGGGAGGAATAGTGTCCCATCATTGGTGTCAGTGGGAGGAAAGGTGTCCCATCATTGGTGTCAGTGGAAGGAAAGGTGTCCCATCATTGGTGTCAGTGGGAGGTCCCATCAAAGGTGTCCCATCATTGGTGTCAGTGGGAGGAATAGTGGGAGGAAAGGTGTCAGTGGGAGGAAAGGTGTCCATCATTGGTGTCAGTGGGAGGAATAGTGTCCCATCATTGGTGTCAGTGGGAGGTCCCATCATTGGTGTCATAGTGTCCCATCATTGGTGTCAGTGGGAGGAATAGTGTCCCATCATTGGTGTCAGTGGGGGGAATAGTGTCCCATCATTGGTGTCAGTGGGAGGAAAGGTGTCCCATCATTGGTGTCAGTGGGAGGAATAGTGTCCCATCATTGGTGTCAGTGGGAGGAATAGTGTCCCATCATTGGTGTCAGTGGGAGGAAAGGTGTCCCATCATTGGTGTCAGTGGGAGGAAAGGTGTCCCATCATTGGTGTCAGTGGGAGGAAAGTTGTCCCATCATTGGTGTCAGTGGGAGGAAAGGTGTCCCATCATTGGTGTCAGTGGGAGGAATAGTGTCCCATCATTGGTGTCAGTGGGAGGAATAGTGTCCCATCATTGGTGTCAGTGGGAGGAATAGTGTCCCATCATTGGTGTCAGTGGGAGGAAAGGTGTCCCATCATTGGTGTCAGTGGGAGGAATAGTGTCCCATCATTGGTGTCAGTGGGAGGAAAGGTGTCCCATCATTGGTGTCAGTGGGAGGAATAGTGTCCCATCATTGGTGTCAGTGGGAGGAATAGTGTCCCATCATTGGTGTCAGTGGGAGGAAATGGTGTCCCATCATTGGTGTCAGTGGGAGGAAAGGTGTCCCATCATTGGTGTCAGTGGGAGGAAAGGTGTCCCATCATTGGTGTCAGTGGGAGGAATAGTGTCCCATCATTGGTGTCAGTGGGAGGAATAGTGTCCCATCATTGGTGTCAGTGGGGTGAATAGTGTCCCATCATTGGTGTCAGTGAGAGGAATAGTGTCCCATCATTGGTGTCAGTGGGAGGAATAGTGCCCCATCATTGGTATCAGTGGGACGAATAGTGTCCCATCATTGGTGTCAGTGGGGGGGAAAGTGTCCCATCATTGGTGTCAGTGAGAGGAATAGTGTCCCATCATTGGTGTCAGTGGGAGGAATAGTGTCCCATCATTGGTGTCAGTGGGAGGAATAGTGTCCCATCATTGGTGTCAGTGGGAGGAATAGTGCCCCATCATTGGTGTCAGTGGGAGGAATAGTGTCCCATCATTGGTATCAGTCGGTGGAATAGTGTCCCATCATTGGTATCAGTGGGGGGAATAGTGTCCCATCATTGGTGTCAGTGGGGGGAAAAGTGTCCCATCATTGGTGTCAGTGGGAGGAATAGTGTCCCATCATTGGTATCAGTGGGAGGAATAGTGTCCCATCATTGGTGTCAGTGAGAGGAATAGTGTGGTGTCAGTGGGAGGAATAGTGTCCCATCATTGGTGTCAGTGGGAGGAATAGTGTCCCATCATTGGTGTCAGTGGGAGGAATAGTGTCCCATCATTGGTGTCAGTGGGAGGAATAGTGTCCCATCATTGGTGTCAGTGGGGGGAATAGTGTCCCATCATTGGTGTCAGTGGGGGGAATAGTGTCCCATCATTGGTATCAGTGGGAGGAATAGTGTCCCATCATTGGTGTCAGTGGGAGGAGTAGTGCCCCATCATTGGTGTCAGTGGGAGGATTAGTGTCCCATCATTGGTGTCAGTGGGAGGAATAGTGTCCCATCATTGGTGTCAGTGGGAGGAATAGTGTCCCATCATTGGTGTCAGTGGGAGAAATAGTGTCCCATCATTGGTGTCAGTGGGGGGAATAGTGTCCCATCATTGGTGTCAGTGGGAGGAAAGGTGTCCCATCATTGGTGTCAGTGGGAGGAATAGTGTCCCATCATTGGTGTCAGTGGGAGGAATAGTGTCCCATCATTGGTGTCAGTGGGAGGAGTAGTGCCCCCATCATTGGAGGAATAGTGCCCCATCATTGGTGTCAGTGGGAGGAATAGTGTCCCATCATTGGTGTCAGTGGGAGGAATAGTGTCCCATCATTGGTGTCAGTGGGAGAAATAGTGTCCCATCATTGGTGTCAGTGGGGGGAATAGTGTCCCATCATTGGTGTCAGTGGGAGGAAAGGTGTCCCATCATTGGTGTCAGTGGGAGGAATAGTGTCCATCAGTGGGAAGGAATTGGTGTCAGTGGGAGGAATAGTGTCCCATCATTGGTGTCAGTGGGAGGAAAGGTGTCCCATCATTGGTGTCAGTGGGAGGAAAGGTGTCCCATCATTGGTGTCAGTGGGAGGAAAGGTGTCCCATCATTGGTGTCAGTGGGAGGAAAGGTGTCCCATCATTGGTGTCAGTGGGAGGAATAGTGTCCCATCATTGGTGTCAGTGGGAGGAATAGTGTCCCATCATTGGTGTCAGTGGGAGGAATAGTGTCCCATCATTGGTGTCAGTGGGAGGAATAGTGTCCCATCATTGGTTGTCAGTGGGGGGAAAGTGTCCCATCATTGGTGTCAGTGGGAGGAATAGTGTCCCATCATTGGTGTCAGTGGGAGGAATAGTGTCCCATCATTGGTGTCAGTGGGAGGAATAGTGTCCCATCATTGGTGTCAGTGGGAGAAATAGTGTCCCATCATTGGTGTCAGTGGGGGGAATAGTGTCCCATCATTGGTGTCAGTGGGAGGAAAGGTGTCCCATCATTGGTGTCAGTGGGAGGAATAGTGTCCCATCATTGGTGTCAGTGGGAGGAATAGTGTCCCATCATTGGTGTCAGTGGGAGGAAAGGTGTCCCATCATTGGTGTCAGTGGGAGGAAAGGTGTCCCATCATTGGTGTCAGTGGGAGGAAAGGTGTCCCATCATTGGTGTCAGTGGGAGGAATAGTGTCCCATCATTGGTGTCAGTGGGAGGAATAGTGTCCCATCATTGGTGTCAGTGGGGGGAATAGTGTCCCATCATTGGTGTCAGTGGGAGGAAAGGTGTCCCATCATTGGTGTCAGTGGGAGGAATAGTGTCCCATCATTGGTGTCAGTGGGAGGAATAGTGTCCCATCATTGGTGTCAGTGGGAGGAAAGGTGTCCCATCATTGGTGTCAGTGGGAGGAAAGGTGTCCCATCATTGGTGTCAGTGGGAGGAATAGTGTCCCATCATTGGTGTCAGTGGGAGGAAAGGTGTCCCATCATTGGTGTCAGTGGGAGGAATAGTGTCCCAAGGGCCGGATAAAGGCAAGTGTTGCAGTTCAGGGACTGATGACCTATATGATGACATTCATGTTTTTGGTCACAAGATGGCGCTCCTTAACCTCTCATTGTAGCACCAAGAGATTCTCAGAAGCTGGTTGGTTTCTCACACTCCAGGCCATGCCGTCTCTCTCAGGCGGCGTACACACGACCGAGGTTCTCGCTAGAAAGCAGCGAGAACCTCGCTGAAAGCTGCATTCCAGCGAGGACCTCGGCCGTGTGTACGCTCTCGGCGAGCTTCCCGTCGGGAATCCCGTTGAGCAGAAATAGAGAGCACGCTCTCTATTTGCTCGACGGCCCGCCTGGAAGAATGGCTGGTTGCCATTCCCGACGGGCGGGTCGCCGATTTCGACGGCCGGCAGGGAACCTCGACGGGCGGAACGATGTGTTCTGCCCGTCGAGGTTCTCTGCCGTGTGTACACGGCTTTAGGGCTGCACACAAATTAAGCAGCATGTCAAATGACCACATCCAAAAGTGACCCATGCCAGTCTATGGGACCCAAGGGCAAACGCATGCCAAGGGGCACGACTGTGGCACACTGCGGAGGCATGTTGTTGAAGATGAAAGAGTGAGGCCGTGTACACACGGCAGAGAACCTCGATGGGCAGAACACATCGTTCCGCCCGTCGAGGTTCCCTGCCGGCCGTCGAAATCGGCGACCCGCCCGTCGGGAATGGCAACCAGCCATTCTTCCAGGCGGGCCGTCGAGCAAATAGAGAGCGTGCTCTCTATTTCTGCTCGACGGGCTTCCCGACGGGATGCTCGCCGAGAGCGTACACACGGCCGAGGTCCTCGCTGGAATGCAGCTTCCAGCGAGGTTCTCGCTGGAAACCAGCGAGAACCTCGGTGGTGTGTACACGGCCTAAGTTCAACAAAAGACACCTGACAGGCCTGACACCACTCCGTCGCGTGGCACTGAGGAGTGGTGATTTGAGGGGATTCATGTTGGGAGGGGGATTAGGAAAGATAATTTGTGCTAGGAGAGGGAATTTGGGGGGGTTGTGCTAGAAAATATAGAAGGGATTTCTTATTGTGGAGGGGAGAGGATTTGTGCTGGGAGGGGTATTTTTTGGGGGAGTAGTTTTGTGGTACCCATAACCCCTAACCCTACTCCTAATACTTACCCCCAACCCTACTCCTAACCCTACCTCTAATCCCTAACCCTACCTCTAACCCTACATTTAACCCTACCGCTAACCTTAACCCTAACCCTACCTCTAACCCTACCACTAACCCCTAACCCTACCTCTAACCCCTAACCCTACCACTAATCCCTAACCCTACCTCTAACCCCTAACCCTACCTCTAACCCCTAACCCTACCTCTAACCCCTAACCCTACCACTAACCTTAAACCTAACCCTACCTCTTACCCCAACCCTACCTCTAACCACAACAATACCACTAACCTTAACCCAACCCTAACCCTACCTCTAACCCCAACCCTACCACTAACCTTAACCCTACCCCCAACCTTAACCCTAACCCTACCTCTAACCCTACCACTAACCCTAACCTCTACCCCTCTAACCCCTAACCCTAACCCCACCTAACCCTAATAACCCCTAACCCTACCTCTAACCCCTAACCTCTAACCCCTAACCCTACCACTAACCCTAACCCTACCACTAATAAACTAACCCTATCCCTAACCACAACAATACCACTAACCTTAACCCTACCCCCAACCTTAACCCTAACCCTACCTCTAACCCTACCACTAACCCCTAACCCTACCTCTAACCCCTAACCCTACCACTAATCCCTAACCCTACCTCTAACCCCTAACCCTACCTCTAACCCCTAACCCTACCACTAACCTTAAACCTAACCCTACCTCTTACCCCAACCCTACCTCTAACCACAACAATACCACTAACCTTAACCCTACCTCTAACCCTGCCTCTAACCCCAACCCTACCACTAACCTTAACCCTACCCCCAACCTTAACCCTAACCCTACCTCTAACCCTACCACTAACCCCTAACCCTACCTCTAACCCCTAACCCTACCACTAATCCCTAACCCTACCTCTAACCCCTAACCCTACCTCTAACCCCTAACCCTACCACTAACCCCTAACCCTACCACTAACCTTAAACCTAACCCTACCTCTTACCCCAACCCTACCTCTAACCACAACAATACCACTAACCTCTAACACCCAACCCTAACCCTACCTCTAACCCCAACCCTACCACTAACCTTAACCCTACCCCCAACCTTAACCCTAACCCTACCACTAACCCCTAACCCTACCTCTAACCCCTAACCCTACCACTAATCCCTAACCCTACCTCTAACCCCTAACCCTACCACTAACCCTACCACTAACCTTAAACCTAACCCTACCTCTTACCCCAACCCTACCTCTAACCACAACAATACCACTAACCTTAACCCTACCTCTAACCCTGCCTCTAACACCAACCCTACCACTAACCTTAAACCTAACCCTACCTCTTACCCCAACCCTACCTCTAACCACAACAATACCACTAACCTTAACCCTACCTCTAACCCTGCCTCTAACACCCAACCCTAACCCTACCTCTAACCCCAACCCTACCTCCAACCCCAACCCTACCACTAACCTTAACCCTAACCCTACCCCCAACCCTACCTCTAACCTTAACCTACCCCCAACCCTAACCCTACCTTTAACCCCAACCCTAACCCTACCTCTAACCCTACCCCTACCCCCAACCCTAACCCTACCTCTAACCCCAACCCTACCACTAACCTTAACCCTAACCCTAACCTTAACCCCAACCCTAACCCCTATCCTGTTCCGGATCACGTACCCAGGGTAGGGGGCGTGCGTGCCACTGGTGCACCACTTGTGCTGTGATTGGTCACAGCACAAGCCAATGAGCGGGTGCCAGCCAATGAATGACTGCCGCCACCTGTTGATCGTCGAGGAGGAAGACAGGACAGAGCTCTGTGCGGTCAGCGGGGGTGTCCTGGATTTTGTGTCCCTGCAAAGCAGGAAATAAAATCCATCACATGCCTTAGAAAAAGCACCTCCCACAGTACACACAAACACTGGCTAGGCACACATTTAACCCTCTGATTGCCCCTAATGTTTAACCCCTTCCCAGCCAGTGTCATTAGTACAGTGACAGTGCATATGTTTTAGTGTATTAGTGTCATACTGTAATACTAGTGCATTAGTGTGATACTAATGTAAAAAAAAAAAAAAAAATGAAAATTCCAGTTTATATCCCACAGTTCCCCGTTTTATAACTCCAGTCTTCAGGGCCCCCCCCCCAACAGGTCATGTTTTTAGGCTTTCCATTATTTTGCACAGGTGATTTGATCAGTTTCACTGCCTTAGTAATTACCACAGCCGTTTTACCTGAGGGAAATCCTGAAAACTTGACCTGTTGGGGGCGAATTGAGGACTGGAGCGGAGAAACACTGACCCCAATGGTTGTAGACGTGATAATGCTTATTGGGATATTTTTTTTTATTTTTTTACCAAAAATATGTAGAAGAATACAAATTGGTCTAAATTTATGAAGAAATTCGATTTTTTTAATTATTTTATTGAATGTGTTTTATAGTAAAAAAAATATATATTTTTTTAATTGTCGATCATTTTTTTGTTTATAGCGCAAAAGATAAAAAAACGCAGAGGTGATCAAATACCACCAAAAGAAAGTTCTATTTGTGGGGAAAAAAGGGCGCCAATTTTGTGTGGGAGCCACGTCGCACGACCGCGCAATTGTCCGTTAAAGCAACTCAGTGCCTAATCGCACAAACTGGCCTGATCCTGAAGGGGGGGGGGGTAAATCTTCCTGGTTAATGGCGGAGATGGACGGGGGGACTTCAAATTAACAGCTGGCCAGGACTGGCCATAGGGAATACCGGGCATATGCCCGGTGGGCTGCGGCGGCCCGCAGGCCGCAGTTCACGTCTCTGTAATGTAGGGGGGTCTGTATTGTACGGAGGTGGGTCTGTAATGTAGGGAGGGTTTGTACTGTAGAGAGGGGGTCTGTAATGTAGGGGGGATCTGTATTGTAGGGAGGTCTGTGTAACATTCAGGGGGTCCAGAACTGTTAGGGGGTGTCTGTGTAACAAACTATGGGGGGCTGTGTAATGTAAAGGGGTCCAGTGATGCAGGGTGCTGTGTAATGTAAAGGGGTCCAGAGGTGCAGGGTGATGTGTAATGTAAAGGGGTCCAGGGGTGCAGGGTGCTGTGTAATGTAAAGGGGTCCAGAGGTGCAGGGTGCCGTGTAATGTAAAGGGGACCGGAGGTGCAGGGTGCTGTGTAATGTAAAGGGGCCCAGAGGTGCAGGGTGCTGTGTAATGTAAAGGGGCCCAGAGGTGCAGGGTGCTGTGTAATGTAAAGGGGTCCAGAGGTGCGGTGCTGTGTAATGTAAAGGGGTCCAGAGGTGCAGGGTGTTGTGTAATGTAAAGGGGTCCAGAGGTGCAGGGTGCCATGTAATGTAAAGGGGCCCGGAGGTGCAGGGTGCTGTGTAATGTAAAGGGGCCCAGAGGTGCAGGGTGCTGTGTAATGTAAAGGGGTCCAGAGGTGCGGGGGGCTTTGTAATGTAAAGGGGCCCAGAGGTGCAGGGTGCTGTGTAATGTAAAGGGGTCCAGAGGTGCGGGGGGCTGTGTAATGTAAAGGGGCCCAGAGGTGCAGGGTGCTGTGTAATGTAAAGGGGTCCAGAGGTGCGGGGGGCTGTGTAATGTAAAGGGGCCCAGAGGTGCAGGGTGCTGTGTAATGTAAAGGGGTCCAGAGGTGCGGTGCTGTGTAATGTAAAGGGGTCCAGAGGTGCGGGGGGCTGTGTAATGTAAAGGGGCCCAGAGGTGCAGGGTGCTATGTAATGTAAAGGGGTCCAGAGGTGCGGTGCTGTGTAATGTAAAGGGGTCCAGAGGTGCGGGGGGCTGTGTAATGTAAAGGGGCCCAGAGGTGCAGGGTGCTGTGTAATGTAAAGGGGTCCAGAGGTGCGGTGCTGTGTAATGTAAAGGGGTCCAGAGGTGCGGGGGGCTGTGTAATGTAAAGGGGCCCAGAGGTGCAGGGTGCTATGTAATGTAAAGGGGTCCAGAGGTGCGGTGCTGTGTAATGTAAAGGGGTCCAGAGGTGCGGGGGGCTGTGTAATGTAAAGGGGCCCAGAGGTGCAGGGTGTTGTGTAATGTAAAGGGGTCCAGAGGTGCAGGGTGCCATGTAATGTAAAGGGGCCCGGAGGTGCAGGGTGCTGTGTAATGTAAAGGGGCCCAGAGGTGCAGGGTGCTGTGTAATGTAAAGGGGTCCAGAGGTGCGGGGGGCTGTGTAATGTAAAGGGGCCCAGAGGTGCAGGGTGCTGTGTAATGTAAAGGGGTCCAGAGGTGCAGGGTGCTATGTAATGTAAAGGGGTCCAGAGGTGCGGTGCTGTGTAATGTAAAGGGGTCCAGTGGTGCGGGGGGCTGTGTAATGTAAAGGGGCCCAGAGGTGCAGGGTGCTGTGTAATGTAAAGGGGTCCAGAGGTACAAGGTGCTGGAACCCCACATCCCATCATTAAGTGCCGCTGTGAAGCAGGAGACGTGATGGTGAGGTGTCTGCGGACGGCGCTCATCATCCTGCCAGGTGATTCCTCCAGCTGCCACTAGATGGCGTGTGTAGCGCACGGACGGCGGCTCTCCTTTGCGCACACAGGAAGGATTGCACGGCTCTGATGTAATGTGCGGTTGTATTGAAGAGACAGGAAAATTAGCACATCACTAGAATGACACGCCATAGTTTTGTATGGTGTGTGTGTGTGTGCGAGTGTTAGGACCCCTGTCAGGGTTTAAGTTGTGTTATAAGTGTGGTGGGAGAAGGGGGGGGGGATGGGGGGGGGGGATATTGGGGGGTGGTTGGAAATGGGGGGGGGTAGTAGGTTGTTACCGTAGAATGCATCTTTTGTTTATTTGGATAACAAGTGACATAAAAAGTTAGTTTAGAGAATATATAAGAATATCTTTATTTTTTCATGTTGTAAAGAGTAGGAAGGGTTAAAGAATAACTAAATGTAAAACTTTTTTTATTAGAATGAGATGTATTAGAGCCCCTGTCCTTTTTTCTGCTTTTGTCTTGTGATTGGGGGGCTCTGTGATGAGGGACGGTATGGTTGGGGGCTCTGTGATGGAGGGACGGTGTGATTGGGGGGCTCTGTGATGGAGGGACGGTGTGATTGGGGGGCTCTGTGATGGAGGGACGGTGTGATTGGGGGGCTCTGTGATGGAGGGACGGTGTGATTGGGGGGGCTCTGTGATGGAGGGACGGTGTGCTTGGGGGGCTCTGTGATGGAGGGACGGCGTGATTGGGGGGCTCTGTGATGGAGGGACGGTGTGATTGGGGGGCTCTGTGATGGAGGGACGGTGTGATTGGGGGGCTCTGTGATGGAGGGACGGTGTGATTGGGGGGCTCTGTGATGGAGGGACGGTGTGATTGGGGGGCTCTGTGATGGAGGGACGGTGTGATTGGGGGGCTCTGTGATGGAGGGACGGCGTGATTGGGGGGCTCTATGGTGAATGGACGGTGTGATTGGGGGGCTCTGTGGTGAAGGGACGGTGTGATTGGGGGGCTCTGTGATGGAGGGACGGTGTGATTGGGGGGCTCTGTGATGGAGGGACGGTGTGATTGGGGGGCTCTGTGATGGAGGGAAGGCGTGATTGGGGGGCTCTTTGATAGAGGGACGGTGTGATTGGGGGGCTCTGTGATGGAAGGAAGGCGTGATTGGGGGGCTCTGTGATGGAGGGACTGTGTGATTGGGGGGGCTCTGTAATGGAGGGATGATGTGATTGGGGGGCTCTGTGATGGAGGGATGGTGTGATTGGGGGGCTCTGTGATGGAGGGACGGTGTGATTGGGGGGCTCTGTGATGGAGGGACGTTGTGATTGCGGGGCTCTGTGATGGAGGGACGGTGTGATTGCGGGGCTCTGTGATGGAGGGACGGTGTGATTGGGGGGCTCTGTGATGGAGGGACTGTGTGATTGGGGGGGCTCTGTGGTGAAGGGACAGTGATTGGGGGGCTTTTTGATGGAGGGGCGGTGTGATTGGGGGGCTCTGTGATGGAGGGACGGTGTGATTGGGGGGGCTCTGTGGTGAAGATACGGTGTGATTGGGGGGCTCTGTGATGGAGGGACGGTGTGATTGGGGGGGCTCTGTGGTGAAGATACGGTGTGATTGGGGGGCTCTGTGATGGAGGGATGGTGTAATTGGGGGGCTCTGTGATGGAGGGACGTTGTGATTGGGGGGCTCTGTGATGGAGGGACGGTGTGATTGGGGGGCTCTGTGATGGAGGGACGGTGTGATTGGGGGGCTCTGTGATGGAGGGACGGTGTGATTGGGGGGCTCTGTGATGGAGGGACGGTGTGATTGGTGGGCTCTGTGATGGAGTGACGGTGTGATTGGGGGGCTCTGTGATAGAGGGATGGTGTGATTGGGGGGCTCTGTGATGGAGGGACAGCGTGATTGGGGGGCTCTGTGATGGAGGGACTGTGTGATTGGGGGGCTCTGTGATGGAGTGACGGTGTGATTGGGGGGCTCTGTGATGGAGGGACGGTGTGATTGGGGGGCTCTGTGATGGAGTGACGATGTGATTGGGGGGCTCTGTGATGGAGGGACGGTGTGATTGGGGGGCTCTGTGATGGAGGGACGGTGTGATTGGGGGGCTCTGTGATGGAGAGACGGTGTGATTGGGGGGCTCTGTGATGGAGGGACGGTGTGATTGGGGGGCTCTGTGATGGAGGGACGGTGTGATTGGGGGGCTCTGTGATGGAGGGACGGTGTGATTGGGGGGCTCTGTGATGGAGGGACGGTGTGATTGGGGGGCTCTGTGATGGAGGGACGGTGTGATTGGGGGGCTCTGTGATGGAGGGACGGTGTGAATCTAATAAAACAAGTTTTTTTTTGCAATACACCTGTAAGTGGCCCAATGATCCCCAGGACCCCTTACAGGTCCAGTCGGCCCCCCTCTCGTTTACATTTTTTTCGCATTACACTTGTAAGGAGCTCGATGGTCCCCAGCCCCCCTCCCCCTGCTTATTATCTTGCGTCAGGAGAGAAGAAATTCCCCTCCCCGGTTCTTTGCTCAAGGGGGGCCCTGCCTAAAGCTGTGTTAGGGGCCCCAAAATTTGTGATGGCTGCCCTGACCACCCCGGACAATTGCGGAACATTTCGGGGAAGGAGGCTGTGCTGCACTTGTATAAAGTGTTTGCAGTTTCTGGAGACGGCAGCTGGCCAACTCCGCCGTGCGCAGCGCTGCGATACACGAGTCATGTGATCCGCGCAGAACTTTCTCTACATTGACTCACAGCCTGTTTTTGTGGCTGGGATCACATTGTGTTTACCTTCTTCCATCCGTCTCTTGTTTGTCTTCCATTATTTTACATTAATAAAGATTATCATTCAAGTAGAACCTGCAGAGATTAACCCTCTCTGGTGTCAGAGGTTACAGGGAATGTCCACATTTACAGTGAGATCAGTCCACATTTACAGGGTCAGTGAGAAGAATGTCCCTTACATTGGTGATCAGTGAGAAGAATGTCCCTTACATTGGTGATCAGTGAGAAGAATGTCCCTTACATTGGTGATCAGTGAGAAGAATGTCCCTTACATTGGTGATCTGTGAGAAGAATGTCCCTTACATTGGTGATCAGTGAGAAGAATGTCCCTTACATTGGTGATCAGTGAGAAGAATGTCCCTTACATTGGTGATCAGTGAGAAGAATGTCCCTTACATTGGTGATCAGTGAGAAGAATGTCCCTTACATTGGTAATCAGTGAGAAGAATGTCCCTTACATTGGTGATCAGTGAGAAGAATGTCCCTTACATTGGTGATCAGTGAGAAGAATGTCCCTTACATTGGTGATCAGTGATAAGAATGTCCCTTACATTGGTAATCAGTGAGAAGAATGTCCCTTACATTGGTGATCAGTGAGAAGAATGTCCCTTACATTGGTGATCTGTGAGAAGAATGTCCCTTACATTGGTGATCAGTGATAAGAATGTCCCTTACATTGGTGATCAGTGAGAAGAATGTCCCTTACATTGGTGATCAGTGAGAAGAATGTCCCTTACATTGGTGATCAGTGAGAAGAATGTCCCTTACATTGGTGATCAGTGGGAAGAATGTCCCTTACATTGGTGATCAGTGGGAAGAATGTCCCTTACATTGGTGATCAGTGAGAAGAATGTCCCTTACATTGGTGATCAGTGAGAAGAATGTCCCTTACATTGGTGATCAGTGAGAAGAATGTCCCTTGCATTGGTGATCAGTGAGAAGAATGTCCCTTGCATTGGTGATCAGTGAGAAGAATGTCCCTTACATTGGTGATCAGTGAGAAGAATGTCCCTTACATTGGTGATCAGTGGGAAGAATGTCCCTTACATTGGTGATCAGTGAGAAGAATGTCCCTTACATTGGTGATCAGTGGGAAGAATGTCCCTTACATTGGTGATCAGTGGGAAGAATGTCCCTTACATTGGTGATCAGTGGGAAGAATGTCCCTTACATTGGTGATCAGTGAGAAGAATGTCCCTTGCATTGGTGATCAGTGAGAAGAATGTCCCTTGCATTGGTGATCAGTGAGAAGAATGTCCCTTACATTGGTGATCAGTGAGAAGAATGTCCCTTACATTGGTGATCAGTGGGAAGAATGTCCCTTACATTGGTGATCAGTGAGAAGAATGTCCCTTACATTGGTGATCAGTGGGAAGAATGTCCCTTACATTGGTGATCAGTGGGAAGAATGTCCCTTACATTGGTGATCAGTGAGAAGAATGTCCCTTACATTGGTGATCAGTGAGAAGAATGTCCCCTTACATTGGTGATCAGTGGGAAGAATGTCCCTTACATTGGTGATCAGTGGGAAGAATGTCCCTTACATTGGTGATCAGTGAGAAGAATGTCCCTTACATTGGTGATCGGTGAGAAGAATGTCCCTTACATTGGTGATCAGTGAGAAGAATGTCCCTTACATTGGTGATCAGTGGGAAGAATGTCCCTTACATTGGTGATCAGTGAGAAGAATGTCCCTTACATTGGTGATCAGTGAGAAGAATGTCCCTTACATTGGTGATCAGTGAGAAGAATGTCCCTTACATTAGGCCATACGGAGCAGAAAATAACTGTCAAAAGACCTGCATAACAAGGTAATGGAACTGTATGAAGATGGAAAAGGATATTAAAAGATATATTTATGGCAGAATGTTATCAGAAAATACCGGCAGACATTAGTATTCTTCTGCAGGAAAGCTGCACATGGGAGGGTCTTGGCCTTTTCAGCTCGGTAATCACCTTACTAAGCACAAGGCCAAGGTGACCCTTGCAGAAAAAAAAAAACGTGAAGGTTCTGGAGCGGCCATCACAGTATCCTGACCTTCATATCATCGAGATCCCAATCGCGTGGTTCCTGCAAGACGACCAAAGACTTTGCATGACCTGGAGGCATTTTGCCAAGACGAATGGGCAGCTCTACCACCTGCAAGAATTCGGGGGAGGGGCCTCTCGTAGACAACTATGACAGAAGACTGACCGCTGTCACTGATGCTAAAGAGGGCAATACTCAGTATTAGATATGCGCAATTCATTTAGTTCCGAATTCTTTTTTAACACATTTTGACAAATTAGTTAATTCCCGAAAATTTTCAAATTTTTCAATTTCCGAATTTTTTTCATTTCGAGATTCGAAATTGCAAAAAATTCGAAAATCTAAAATTCGAAAAATGGGAAATTTCGAAAAATTGGATTTTCAAAATCCCGAATTCCGAATTTCCTGAATTTCCGAATTTTTGAAAAAAAAAAAACAAACAAATAAAACGAAAAAAAAAAAAAAAAAGTTTTTTTTTTCGTCAGTGCGCATGTCTACTCGTTATTGGGTAATATAGAAAAGTTTCCCCAATGGGGCTTTCTAACAGCAATATAACAAGGTCAAAAAAGTAGGATAGATGATGATATAAAAATTGCTTATTTGGGAAAAATGTCCGATGTCATGCTATAATCAAAATACAATATATGAATCCTGGTCAGATAATACAATACATATTCCACCATACAGCATACAAGCACAATGTTACATTACATAATGCTATACGGTTTGAGAACCGCAACGCGTTTCAACCTGTGTACGGTCTTCTTCAGGGGGATAATTGGTTCTAAAAATGGGTTTTGCCGGCTCACTCGTGTTTTTTTTTTTTTTGTAAAATCGGTCCATCCTGTCTATTGGTAATTCTCCAGGAGGGGGCGCACTTTTCAGCACATCTAGTGCTTTAGCAAACCTTATGTCAATCATGTAGGGCTTACATCTCCGAATGGTGACATTTACTGAGTACAGAGCGACGTTCCCTCCAGATTAGGCACTCACTGTACATCATGCAACAATTAGGACATATAAATTACAACATATTTCCCCGCAGCAGCCCGGGCACAATGCAATCCGTTCACCACAAGCGCCAATAAAAGCTGGGGGATTGATTGTGAGAGGACAAGATGTGGCAAGCCTCGTATTCCTTGGCACTCGTCTTCACCTCCTTCTTTCAGCAACCTGCTTCACCCAACGCTCGCCCTTCGGGGCCACACCCCAAACTTCACTCCATAATCCCCAGTGTAAATTTATTCCACATGATTCAGCAAAGAAAAGTGGAGAGGTGGGGAAGGCAGCCAATCAGATCGTAGCAGGCATTGGTTCTGGAAGGAAATATGACTTGGTAATTAAAATGTATGAAAATTTGTGGAGGAGGGGAAGGGAAGAGGAAGGGGAGGGAAGGATAGGGAAGGAGAAGGAAGGGGAAGGGAAGGAGAAAGGAAGGGGAAGGAGAAAGGAAGGGGAAGGGAAAGGGTGGGGGAGGGGAGGGAACGGAAGGGAAAGAAAGGGAAAGGAAGTGGAAGGGAAAGGAAGGGGAAGGGAAAGGGAAGGGAGGGGAAAAGGGAGGGGAAGGGGACAAGATGTGGCAAGCCTCGTATTCCTTGGCACTCTTCACCTTCTTCTTTTAGCAACCTACTTCACCCAACGCTCGCCCTTCGGGGCCACACCCCAAACGGGGAAGGGGAGGGGAAGGGAAGGGAAAGGAAGGGGAAGGGAAGGAGAAAGGAAGGGGAAGGGAAAGGGTGGGAGAGGGGAGGGAACGGAAGGGAAAGGAAGGGGAAAGGGAGGGAAGTGGAAGGGAAAGGAAGGGGAAGGGAAAGGATGGGGGAGGGGAGGGAACGGAAGGGGAAAGGGAGGGAAGGGAAAGGAAGTGGAAGGGAAAGGAAGGGGAAGGGAAGGGAAGGGAAAGGAAGGGGAAAGGGAGGGGAAGGGAAGGGAGGGGAAAAGGAAGGGGAAGGGAAGGGAGGGGAAAGGGAAGGGAAGGGGAAGGGGACAAGATGTGGCAAGCCTCGTATTCCTTGGCACTCTTCACCTTCTTCTTTTAGCAACCTACTTCACCCAACGCTCGCCCTTCGGGGCCACACCCCAAACGGGGAAGGGGAGGGGAAGGGGAAGGGAAGGGAGGGGAAAGGGAAGGGGAAGGGAATGGGAAAGGAAGGGGAAGGGGAACACTATTTGTAACATTTGTATTGCTCCTGCTCCTAGTCCTTTGGGGACTAGGCGGCAGCGGCAGCAGCTCTTCTCTCCTCCATACCCGAGGACTGCTCCGCCCCTTTCTCCACCCACTCTCCGCCCCCTCTCCACTCGCTCTCAGGGGGGGGGGGGTATCGGGTGAAGCATTGGGAGCATTGCTCAGTATCGCAAATGCTCAGTATCGGTATCGGGACAACCCTAGTTCCTTCAGTGCATTTTTATAGCTCTACTTGCAGTATAAATGACAACGGTCCCAAAAATGTGTCAAAAGTGTCTGATGTGTCCGCCGCAATGTCGCGGTCACAAGAAAAATCGGGCCTGGCCAGGAAGAGGGGGGGGGGGTAAATTCTTCCGGGCCTGAATAAAGCGACACATAACCAGAGAGGTAAATATTTGAAATTTTGTTTTATTTAATTTAATTGTTTCACTTTTTTTTTTTTTTTTGTTCTTTTAATGAGGTAGAGAAATCCACCTCTGGCACCCGGCAACCGTCCAACGCATTCCATGGCACCCGGGCCAGGGCAGACCCTACACAACGTACACTGACCCATTTTACACACACGGTCCAGTGCCAGACCCAATATATACACAAGGGGCAGCGCCGCCATATCAGCCTTGAAGTTGGCAGCCGCTGCCAATAAACACGCGGTGTCCTTAAAGGAATGTCAGGATTAGAGGGTGAGGGTGCCAGAGGGCGTAGCAGTGCCCGGGCAGGATCGGGGCTTAGTGCCAGGAGCGCCCGTGCCTTAAAGAGAACTAGTTGCTTCGGCTGTCGGGCTCAATGTCTTCCTTTGCTCGTATTTTTGGCTTCTTGCATATACACTATGTTGTCAAAAGTATTGGGATGCAGTGGCGGCTGGTGCTCAATTTTTGGGGGGGTGCAAACGAAAAAAAAAACAAAAAAAACAATTGCAGCCTCACTGTACCTATCAATTTTCACCACTGTGCCAAATGCAGTCACTGTGCCCTCAAAACGCAGCTACTGTGCCATCAATTGTCACCACTGTGCCCCCAATTGTAGCCACTGTGCCCCCAATTGTAGCCACTGTGCCCCCAATTGTCGCCACTGTGCCCCCAATTGTCGCCACTGTGCCCCCAATTGTCGCCACTGTGCCCCCAATTGTAGCCACTGTGCCCCCAATTGTCGCCACTGTGCCCCCAATTGTCGCCACTGTGCCCCCAATTGTCACCACTGTGCCCCCAATTGTAGCCACTGTGCCCCCAATTGTAGCCACTGTGCCCCCAATTGTCGCCACTGTGCCCCCAATTGTAGCCACTGTGCCCCCACTTGTAGCCACCGTGCCCAGTACCCCCCCCCCCCCGGCACTTACCTTTATGGCTTCTACGTCCCTCGATGTCCCTCGTCCCGCCCTCGATGACGCTTCAGACAATCAGGTTACCTGATTGGCTGAGACGCCTGTCAGTCTTATCCTCGGACGCACGGCCGGTACGTCCCGAGGATAAGCTTCAGGAAGCCGACTACAGCCTCAGGGCCCTGATAGGCACTTCCCCACAGCCAGCCAGCGAAAATATACAGATTCATACAGTGTATGAATCTGTATATTTTATTGGCTGTGAGCGAGCCAGAGGGGGCGGCGCTCCTGCGTCCCTATGGACGCACCCGGCCTTTACACACACATGAGCTTTAATGGCATCCCAGTCTTTGTCCGGAGGGATCAATATTGAGTTGGCCCCGCCCTCGGAACACAGTAGCAATGTACATAGATAACAGGCTTGAGACTCGGGACTTTCGAGGGGTCAGGTGGGTATAACGGGGGCTGGGGGGGGGGGGGGCTGGCAGCATCCGATGTTGTTTCACCTTTTTCACCATTAAGGTGAAAAAACGAATTCTTTACAACTCTTTTAATTACAATAAAAATTTCTCGATTTTTGCTACAAAATTGCAAATCTTCATGTCAGAGTTGAGTTGCGCTTTGCATTGGGTTGCTCTATATTTGATATATGCCCCTCCCCCCGCACCTCTTATGTAATCTTTTTTTTTTTTTGTATTTTTTTTAGAGTTAATAATTAGGAGACAATTATCTAGCAACGCAGGGAGGAGAAACTTCCCGTGATTGGCGTTCTTCCTTCACAACATAAAACGAGGAGCCCCGTGGTGACGCCGCACATTCGTGTTCCCTGCGTGAAAACAGGGGCCCCGTTTTTTTTTTAACTAGAACTGCAATCGGGGGCCTTTGGTGACTTTTCGGTGGTGAAGGTTTTAGCATATTTTAGAGGGGTCCTGTTTAACCACTTCAGCCCCGGACCATTATGCAGGTTAAGGACCACTCCCCTTTTTGCGATTCGGCGCCGCGTCGCTTTAACTGACAATTGCGCGGTCGTGCGACGCGGCTCCCAAACAAAATCGGCGTCCTTTTTTTCCCCACAAACAGAGCTTTCTTTTGGTGGTATTTGATCGCCTCTGCGGTTTTTATTTTTTGCGCTATAAATAGAGCGAAAGTTTTGGAAAAGTTGTAATATTTTACATTATTACTTTTTGCTATAAAAAATATCCCCAAAAATATATAATAAAAAATGTTTTCCCTCAGTTTAGGCCGATACGTATTCTTCTACTTATTTTAGGTAAAAAAAAAATCGCAATAAGCGTTTATCGATTGGTTTGCGCAACATTTATAGCGTTTACAAAATAGGGGATAGTTATATGGCATTTTTATTAATATATATTTTTTTACTACTAATAGCGGCGATCAGCGATTTTTTTATCGTGACTGCGACATTATGGCGGAGACACCGGACAATTTTGACACATTTTTGGGACCGTTGTCATTTTCACAGCAAAAAGTGCTATAAAAATGTACTGATTACTGTGAAAATGACAATGGCAGTTTGGGAGTTAACCAATAGGGGGCGCTGTAGGGGTTAAGTGTGACCTCATGTGTGTTTCTAACTGTAGGGGGGCGGGGCTGGACGTGTGACGTCATTGATCGCCTTTCCCTATATCAGGGAACAGACGATCAGTGTCACTGCCACAGTGAAGAACGGGGAAGGTGTGTTTACACTCACCTCTCCCCCGTTCTTCAGCTCCAGCGAGCGATCGCGGGACTCCAGCGGCCGATCGTGGGACACCGGGGGCAATTGGGTCTGTGGGTCCCGCGGGCGCAGTCATGAAGCTTCGGACCGGGTCGCAAGAGCGCCGCCGGTGGCTCGCCCCACGGCTGGGCTCTTAAAGGGGACGTTCCTGTACGTGGATGTGCCCAGCCGTGCCATTCTGCCGACATAGATGTGCAGGAGGCGGTCCTTAAGTGGTTAAAGGAAAATTATCACTTTATTTTTCTATGACTGTGCTCATCGGGGGACCAATGTGTTGCTCGGGGGACAAGGAACCATCTTCCTATGCGATGTCTAAGGCCAGCTGTATGGCCAGGCAGAGCGCCCTTTATATTGTGTGGTCGCCATTATTTTCCAGCACGGCCTTAACCCTCTTGGGCATGGAGGTCACCAGAGCTTCACAGGTTGCCACCGGAGTCCTCTTCCCCTCCTCCATGACTTGACGATAGAACACCTTTGGGATGAATGAGAGCGGAGACTGTGAGCCGGGTCTTCTCATCCAACATCAGTCTCTGACCTCACAAACGCTCTTCTGGAAGAACGGTCAAACATTCCCATAGACACCCTCCTAAACCTTGTGGGCGGCCTTCCCAGAAGAGTTGAAGCTGTTATAGCCGCAAAGGGCGGAGCCAACTCAATACTGAACCCTACGGGCTAAGAAAAGGCAGGCGTCCCAATATTTTTGGTAATATAGTGTATGTCTCTCAAATGAATGGGCAGCCCTAAACGCAACGCGTTGGCATAGCAGAAATGCGCTCCTTGGAACCTGCATGATATAAAGGGAGCCCGACCGTTTAGCTCTATACAGGAAGTTTCCGAGTTACGAATATCTGACTTGCGAACGACTCCTACATACGAACGGGAGGCGGCGTGACGTCTCTGCCGCTCTGCGCATGCGCGGCCACTTTTCGACGGCGGGCGCATTCCGACAGAACATCAAAAAAGGTACATGTTCCGACTTTCCAACAAATTCGACCTAAGAACAGACCTACAGTCCCTAACCCGTTCGTAACTCGGGGACTGCCTGTGTATATCATTTTGGCTGGACTGACCTTTTGAGGGTTTGTGTAACAGGGTGTTAGTGTGTTGCTGATGACACGTGTTTGTAAAGCCGATCACGGTTCCTGTGTCCCCTCTTGCCCCGGTGTACCCGAGTGCACACATCTTCAGAGGTCGTGATGAGTCTGTAAGAAGGTCCTCCGGTCTTTGTTTTACGATGCAATGCGAATACGGATGTTAGTAAACACAGACCACAATGAATCGGCAATGTCGGCAATGACAGGAAAGCCATCTTACGTCACTTGAACCGTCTCGTGGTTTGATGACTGTATGAACTTTCTGCATATTATTAAATAAGCTGATAATGCACTAATATATTAGCATATATGAATACCGTGTTTCCCCAAAAGTAAGACCTACCCCCAAAGTAAGACCTACCCCCATTTTCCAGGAGGGCTGCAATATAAGCCCTACCCTGAAAATAAGCCCTAGTTTATGCTGGTTGTGGGCTGCTGGAGTCCTCTCTGTTGCTGCTAGATTCCTCTCCTTCCCCCAGCTGGCAGCTGGGGAATTCAGCCCCCCCCCCCCTGCAAAGCTCGGAGCGTGTACGAGAGCTCAGGTGGGTCACGGAAGCGCCAAGCCGTGCTCAGCTGATCCCCCGCTGCCCTCCTCTTCTGCCAGCTGTCATCGTGAGATCTTGGGCCCCCCTGACGGAAGTGCCGAGCCACACTCAGATGATCTCGAGGCTCCCCTCCCTCTGCAAAGCCTGGAGCGGGTAAGAGAGCTCAGGCGGGTCACGGAAGCGTCGAGCCACACTCAGATGATCTCGGGGCCCCCCTCCCTCTGCAAGTCTCAGAGCGCCGAGCCGCACTCACCTGATCCCCACTGCTCTCCTATTATGCCAGCTGTCATCGAGGGGATCTCGGCTCCCCTCCCTTTGCAGTGCTTGTGCCAGGAAAGAACAATCTGGTGGGTCACGGAAGCACCCAGCGAGGCGCTGTGGGAAGGTATGTGACATGGTTAGAGTGCATAGACACATACCCTTTGCATTATATTCTGCTGTGGCGGTGAGGATTCTGCACTTTTATGATGTGCACACTAGGAATTGAATTGCAAGCCCTACCCCGAAAATAAGCCCTAGTGTGTTTTTGGTTGCAAAAATTAATATAAGACCCGGGCGTATTTTCGGGGAAACGCGGTATATGAACCTCTACTAAGATTTGTCCATTTGGTGGTCATTGGGAAAATGTCTCTCCTATTGGTTGTGGTCAGTGGGAAGTATGTCCCCTTTATAGTGGTGGTCGGAATGCCACCCTTAGAGTCATGGTTTTGGCAAGTAGTGCTTGCACCCAGAACTATGCCAGCCTGGCACCATCACATGGAGGTCAGTTAGCCAGAGCTCAAGGAACCCCTCTGGAAGAGCCCCTCGGGCTCCATGGAATCCTGGCTGAGAACGGCAGATCTAAAACATATTAAAGGTCTGTTGTGGTGGGTTTTATCATACAACGTCTCGGTTGTATAAAAGTCCCCGTCCTCCATCTATTGGCTCTCAATATGATAATGTAATTGTTCTGCACTCACTTGACCGCACTTACAAGTAGTATTATGTAAACTCCAGATTGGCCAACGGGTCGGTGAAATGGAGGTCTTGCTCAACGCGTTTCTCGGACGGAAACTCCACTTCTTTTTTAAAGGAACTGTAAATATCAAGCAAGGTACTAACAGTGGGGGTTGATTGGCACCCCCTCCCCCCTCACTACTGGCCTATAAAAAGTCTGTGATTTATTGTAGATTTTATCAACCTATGACATCAGATTGAGACACTTTCTGAGATCATTCAGAATTCATTGCGGGGTACGGGCAGACTGGGCAGTTGACCTCCTTCGAGCGTAGATTTGTATGAGAATGCAGAACATCATCGAAGAAACCAAGAGCCCATTGACTCAGACCCTGAAGACCAACTTTAAGCAAAGTTTGCCCATGTAGTGGGGTTGTACCCGCACTGCACGGGTCAGCGGCTTGTGAGGTTAGGAGAAAGCCTATACTCACCCAAACCTTCCTTCCACCATTAAAAAACGGCACTCCTCCAAAGTCAAGCGCTGGACAGTTCCTGGTCTATGGAGCCTGCTCTGAGGGGGCTGGGCTGGTCTTGTGCTGGGAGGATCGGAGGATTAGGGAAATAGGTTGTCTTTCTCCTCTCCCCCTAGACCAGGGGTCTCCAAACCTTCTAAGCAAAGGGCCAGTTTACTGTCCTTCAGACTTTAGGGGGGCCGGACTGTGTCTATTGGGAATAAAAAAGGTCCCTGACGTTGGTGGGAAAAATACACCCCATCATTTGTTTCAGTGGGCATAAGTGTGCCCATCTTCGGTGTCATTGGCCGAAATGATGCCACATTGTTAGGCTGGGTTGCACAAACCCCCATCCAAAGTGACTCCTGTCAGTGTTATTGGGAAGAATTGTGCCCCATTGCTGGTATCAGTGGGTGAGATAGCGCCCCAAGGGCCAGATAAAAGCAAGCAAAGGGCCGCATCTGGCCACCGGGCTGCAGTTTGGAGACCACTGCCCTAGACAAAAATGAGCAGTTAACCTATGCAGTGCGGGCACAGCTCCAATACATGGGGAAACATTTTTTTGGCCCGGAGATGGGCAATAAGGTGTCCATTGATTACGAGTGTGCAGGCCCATTCACTCACCTGATCCTTGGTTTCCAACAGGAAATGGCACTTCCTCGTAGTCCAGTGGTGGGACTGTTGCTGGTCTGTGGAGCCTGGTCTAGGCTTAATGGCATCAGGAACAGTTCACAACTCTAGACCGCTGGAGCATGAGGGGCCAGGCCGGTCTTTTTTGCCCGGAGATGGGCTTTAAGGTGTCCATTGATTATGGTGTATGCGACGCAGGTTTTTTTTTTGGGCTGGGCCGTAACCTAGCTGACCTGCATACACTGACCTACCTGACATAAACTGACCTACCTGACCTACATACACTGACCTACCTGACATACACTGACCTACCTAACCTACATACACTGACCTAGTGACCTACATACACTGACCTACCTACACTTACCTACATACACTGACCTACCTACCTAACCTACACACACTACAATGGTAGTGTCCTACATACACTGACATTTACATACACTGTCTGACCTACCTCAGCTCATCGGTGGTGTGCGGTGTCACAGTGGGCAGTCAGTCAGTCGTCAGAGGAGGAGCCGAAGAAGAGAGGAGAGCTGAGGAGCCTTGAGGAGAGCCGAGGAGCCTTGAGGGGAGGAGAGCTGAAGAGAAGAATAGAGCCAAGGAGAGCCGAGGAGCCTTAAGGAGAGAAGAGCCAAGGAGCCTTGAGGGGAGGAGAGCCGAGGAGAAGAATAGAGCTGAGGTGAGGAGAGCCGAGGAGTCTTGAGGGGAGGAAAGCCGAGGAGCCTTGAGGAGAGGAGAGCCGAGGAGCCTTTGCGGAGAGGAGAGCTGAGGAGCCTTGAGGGGAGGAGAGCCGAGGAAAGGAGAGCCGAGGAGCCTTGAGGAGAGGAGAGCCGAGGAGCCTTGAGGGGAGGAGAGCCGAGGAGCCTTGAGGGGAGGAGAGCCGAGGAGCCTTGAGGTGAGGAGAGCCGAGGAGGAGAATAGAGCCGAGGAGAGGAGAGCCGAGAAGCCTTGAGGGGAGGAGAGCTGAGGAGAATAGAGCTGAGGAGGAGAGGAGAGCCGCCCACGCCTGAGTGCCCAGCGGGCATGTGGTGTGGCGGGCGCATTGAAATTCCCACCTTCTGGAGCCTGCAGCACCTATGATGGACGTCACACATCCCGCAGTCCTGGCTATGGGCCAGCGGGACGTCCATCAAAGGCGTTGCGCAGGCTCCAGAAGGCGGGACCTGCTATGGCACTCGGCAGGACCCACATTCGGCGGCGCTCTGGATCAGATCGGCCCCATCGCTCGCTCGGGGCTAACAATGTAGACCTGCATGCATGAGACTCTGGGCTTTTTGGGGACCCATTCGGGGCTCCAGCCCCCCAAGCCACCCCCCCCCCCGACTGCCCTGCATTTGAGTCCCCCTTATGATGCATACTAGCCCATTATGCTTTTACTTTGCAAGGGAAAAAAGAGGAAGTAAAACCCCATGAGGGTTTACTTCCTCTTTAAATGGCATTACCCCGCGCCGTGCTCCTGTCCTCCCTCCCAGCACTCACTGCCAGCTCCAGATTTATACAGAAATGCGATCTGATTCATTGGCTGTACCTGCTGGCAGCATGCTTGTCCGGATCTGCATGTAATAGGAAGGTGTGCGCTCTTACTGGAATCCGAATATATAAGGGAATTATTATAGAACCGGCTCGGCAACTCCCGGGATCTGTTGTGTGCTCATTATTTCTTCCTCATTTAATGTGTGCATAATGATGCTGTATAGAGACGCGCGCCGCGGCCGTGTGATTTCTACTTGCCAATTGACGGGGAGAAAATAACGTCCTATGGAGACCTTATGGGGTTGATTTACTAAAGGCAAAAAGACTGTGCAAAGTGCAGCTTAGTAAATGAGGTTAGGCTTCACTTTTTCAAAGAATAACCAATCGCATGCAAGGAAAACAAAAAAAAACAAAAATGGACTACATGTCCCAAGATGCCTTGCTCTACCTCTAATCAAAGAGTCGCAGAACAGCTAAACCAGAACACTAGGGGGGGAAACAGCTCAGACAATACAGCGTCCCGGAATGAAACTGACACAGCCAATCTGATGCCCCCAAAAAAGGCAGCCACATCACCGCTTTATTCACTGACAGCCAGGGCCGTCTTAAAAGCATCATGGGCCCCTGGCAAAGTAATGCTCTGGGGCCCCTACAATGATGACAGTGCAGGTAAACAGACATTAAGTAGGTAGGAGGCAGACTGCCCGCCCCCCCCCCCCCCCGTGTATCTATCACTCTCAGTGCCATCATGGGGCCCCCAATTTCGGTGTAGCGTGGGCTCAAGGACCAGCTGCTTTGGGGAAAGTGCAGGGCCCCCCCATGCAGCTGGGGCCCCTGAGCAGTGCCCAGGTGTGCCCTCTCATTAAGACAGCCCTGCTGACAGCACTTGTCCTGGCGGGTAATGCCTGGAGGAGCACAATCCCCGCCCCCTGCTTGTGATTGGAGAAATCATAAATCCCAAGTCTTTAACCAATCACTGTGCTGTATTTTGGGAAAGGGGGGTGTCCCTGAATGGTAGTTTAAAAATGTGGTCACCCTAGGTCAAGCGATGCAGCTCTCGTTCTGGGTGGACGTCATATGATGTTGTTTCAGAACGCGCTGTGTTGCTAGGACACGGCGCGACCCCGATCTCTGTAAAGAGCCGCATCACATGCAAGGAAAAAAAAATGGACTACATGTCCCAAGATGCCTTGCTCTTACTTCTTATTAGAGAGTCACAGAGCAGCTGAACTGGAACACTAGGGGGAAACAGCTTCTGCGTGAGAGCACACGGGGACAGGGGCACTTTAAAAAAATAAGAAAAAATTGGGTCACTTTTATTTCTAGTATAAGGAATGTAAACATCCCTTGTAATAGGAATATGACATGACAGGTCCTCTTTACAGTGAGATCAATAAGACCTCACATCTCACCACTAGGCTGGGAAGCCTGAAATAAAAAAGGTTGGGGTTAGGGTTATGGTCGGGGTTAGGATTGGTGTTAGGGTTCGACTTAGGGTTGGGGTCAGTGTTTCTCAACTCCAGTCCTCCAGCCCCCCCAACAGGTCATGTTTTCAGGATTTCCCTCAGATGAAAAGGCTGTGGGAATTACTAAGGCAGTGAAACTGATCAAATCACCTGTGCAAAATAATGGAAATCCTGAAAACCTGACCTGTTGGGGGGCCTTGAGGACTGGAGTTGAGAAACACTGGGTTAGGATTGGGGTTAGGGTTTGGCTAGGTCGCGGCTTTTAGGATTGGGGTTAGGGTTAGGGTTTGGCTTAGGGTTGGGGTTGGGGTTAGGGTTGGCGTTAGGGTTAGGATTGGGGTTAGGGTTAGGGTTAGGGCTGGGGTTAGGGTTAGGGTTTGGCTTAGGGTTGGGGTTGGGGTTAGGGTTGGCGTTAGGGTTAGGATTGGGGTTGGGGTTGGGGTTAGGGTTAGGGCTGGGGTTAGGGTTTGGCTTAGGGTTGGGGTTGGGGTTAGGGTTGGCGTTAGGGTTAGGATTGGGGCTGGGGTTAGGGTTAGGGCTGGGGTTAGGGTTAGGGTTTGGCTTAGGGTTGGGGTTGGGGTTAGGGTTGGCGTTAGGGTTAGGATTGGGGTTGGGGTTGGGGTTAGGGTTAGGGCTGGGGTTAGGGTTTGGCTTAGGGTTGGGGTTGGGGTTAGGGTTGGCGTTAGGGTTAGGATTGGGGTTGGGGTTGGGGTTAGGGTTAGGGCTGGGGTTAGGGTTAGGGTTTGGCTTAGGGTTGGGGTTAGGGTTGGGATTGGGGTTAGGATTGGGGTTAGGGGTTAGAGTTTGGCTTAGGGATTGGGAATAAGCACTGATCCAGTGCGAAACGCATCGGCTGTTCCTTGTTTCTACTGCTGTGACCCTATTTTTGTACATGCTGTCTATTGAATAAAAGACCACCCATCAGGTTTTGGAGTGCGGCTATCCATTTTTCTTTGTCTTCATTTTGCTTAGTGCACCGCCAGCACCCTCGGTATCCTGCACCACCTGTAACCATTTAGTGATCCCACCTGGAGCGGTGACTCCTTTCTCTCTGGGGTTAGGGTTATGGTTGGGGTTAGGGTTTGGCTTAGGGTTAGGGGTTAGGGTTTAGCTTAGGGTTAGTGTTGGGGTTAGGGTTAGGGTTTGGCTTAGGGTTGGGGTTGGGGTTAGGGTTGGGATTGGGGTTAGGATTGGGGTTAGGGGTTAGAGTTTGGCTTAGGGATTAGGGTTAGGGTTATGGTTGGGGTTTGGCTTAGGGTTAGGGGTTAGGGTTTAGCTTAGGGTTAGTGTTGGGGTTAGGGTTCGGTTTATGGGTTAGGGTTTGGTTTAGGGTTGGGGTTAGGGTTTGGCTTAGGGTTAGGGTTTGGTTTAGGGTTATGGTTTGGCTTAGGGTTAGGTTTGGGGTTAGGGTTGGGGTTAGGCTTAGGGTTTAGGGTTAGACTTAGGGTTAGGATTTAGGGTTAGGGGTTAGGGTTCCCCATTGAAGAATATGGCTAGGACTCAGAAATTGGAACTGGGACCTCCCCCGGCTTAGGGTTGGGGTAAGGTTTGGGGTTAGGGTTAGGATTGGGGTTAGGGTTAGGATTGGGGTTAGGATTGGGGTTAGGGGTTAGAGTTTGGCTTATGGTTAGGATTGGGTTTATGGTTGGGGTTAGGGTTAGGGTTTGGCTTAGGGTTAGGGGTTAGGGTTCAGCTTTGGGTTAGTGTTGGGGTTAGGGATGTGGTTAGGGTTCGGCTTAGGGGGTTAGGGTTTGGTTTAGGATTGGGGTTAGGGTTAGACTTAGGGTTAGGATTTAGGGTTCCCCATTGAAGAATATGGCTAGGACTCAGAAATTGGAACTGGGACCTCCCCCGGCTTAGGGTTGGGGTAAGGTTTGGGGTTAGGGTTAGGATTGGGGTTAGGGTTAGGGTTGGGATTGGGGTTAGGGGTTAGAGTTTGGCTTATGGTTAGGATTGGGGTTATGGTTGGGGTTAGGGTTAGGGTTTGGCTTAGGGTTAGGGGTTAGGGTTCAGCTTAGGGTTAGTGTTGGGGTTAGGGATGTGGTTAGGGTTCGGCTTAGGGTTGGTGTTAGGGGGTTAGGGTTTGGTTTAGGATTGGGGTTAGGGTTAGACTTAGGGTTAGGGTTAGGATTTAGGGTTCCCCATTGAAGAATATGGCTAGGACTCAGAAATTGGAACTGGGACCTCCCCCGGCTTAGGGTTGGGGTAAGGTTTGGGGTTAGGGTTAGGATTGGGGTTAGGGTTGGGATTGGGGTTAGGATTGGGGTTAGGGGTTAGAGTTTGGCTTATGGTTAGGATTGGGGTTATGGTTGGGGTTAGGGTTAGGGTTTGGCTTAGGGTTAGGGTTCAGCTTAGGGTTCAGCTTAGGGTTAGTGTTGGGGTTCGGCTTAGGGTTAGGGTTTGGTTTAGGATTGGGGTTAGACTTAGGGTTAGGGTTAGGATTTAGGGTTCCCCATTGAAGAATAAGGCTAGGACTCAGAAATTGGAACTGGGACCTCCCCCAGAGGTGAAATGTCAGAAGGCGGATTCCCAGAGGTCAAAGGTCACAGGGCGTGGCTGACCCACCCCCACCAAAGTGTACCGCCTACTCCAACTAAGTCGGGGAAAACGATCTCAGCTTCCCAGGTGAGGCGGAGCCATATGTTTGAATGTAGAGGCCGGGCGTGACGTCATGACATCACGCCCGTCCTCTAAAGGATCATAGAGACTCCGGTGACCATCTGGTCCACCGGAAATCTCTATGGTGAACATCCGGGGGCCGGTGGATCCGTTCTCCGACTTACCTGCACTCCACCTCTTATCCCGGCTAGTGGTGCCAGCAGCAGCAGCAGCAGCAAAGAAGAGATCTTCACTTGCATATCAAAGCGAGTTTTCCCATAGAAGTCGATGGAAACAAAGATAATTCGTTCTGCATTGACTTCTATGGGGTGTAATACCACATGTGACCAGAGGCGGGGGGGGGGGCGCCGGAGCCCTGCATCTCTCCAGCTTCGTATTGTCACTTTGTTCTGCTGTCACACATGATAGATTGCTCCTGTGTGGGAGATCGGAGCGCTATTACAATCTCTTTAGTTGAGATCAGCTGACAGTTTTTTCCTCGCAGGAAGTGATTAGCGATATCGATCTTTTTAGAGAAATGTAGCGTATTATTGCCGAGCTTCATTCAGTGCATTCTATTATCAGCGGGGGGGGGGTGTACCGGAACTGAGAGCCGGGGAGGGGGGAGGGCTGTTAACAATCAGCTGCTACATGTAAAAGGCTCTTCTCAATCCTGGCATCTAAACCCGGACACTCGCCAACCCACAAGTGGCACCTAAACCCGGACACTCACCGACCCACAAGTGGCACCTAAACCCGGACACTCACCGACCCACAAGTGGCACCTAAACCCGGACACTCGCCAACCCACAAGTGGCACCTAAACCCGGACACTCACCAACCCACAAGTGGCACCTAAACCCGGACACTCACCAACCCACAAGTGGCACCTAAACCCGGACACTCACCGACCCACAAGTGGCACCTAAACCCGGACACTCGCCAACCCACAAGTGGCATCTAAACCCGGACACTCACCGACCCACAAGTGGCATCTAAACCCGGACACTCTCCGACCCACAAGTGGCACCTAAACCCCAACACTCTCCGACCCACAAGTGGCACCTAAACCCCAACACTCTCCGACCCACAAGTGGCACCTAAACCCGGACACTCTCCGACCCACAAGTGGCACCTAAACCCCAACACTCAGCGACCCACAAGTGGCATCTAAACACGGACACTCTCCGACCCACAAGTGGCACCTAAACCCCAACACTCTCCGACCCACAAGTGGCACCTAAACCCCAACACTCTCCGACCCACAAGTGGCACCTAAACCCCAACACTCTCCGACCCACAAGTGGCACCTAAACCCGGACACTCTCCGACCCACAACACTAAACCCCAACACCGACCCACAAGTGGCATCCGACCCACTGGCACCTAAACCCGGCCAACACTCTCCAACCCACAAGTGGACCCACAATGGCACCTAAACCCGGACACTCACCGACCCACAAGTGGCATCTAAACCCGGACACTCACCAACCCACAAGTCTCCGACACTCACCAACCCACAAGTGGCACCTAAACCCGGACACTCTCCGACCCACAAGTGGCCCCTAAACCCCGACACTCTCCGACCCACAAGTGGCACCTAAACCCGGACACTCTCCGACCCACAAGTGGCCCCTAAACCCCGACACTCTCCGACCCACAAGTGGCCCCCTAAACCCGGACACTCTCCGACCCACAAGTGGCCCCTAAACCCCGACACTCTCCGACCCACAAGTGGCACCTAAACCCGGACACTCACCGACCCACAAGTGGCACCTAAACCCGGACACTCACCGACCCACAAGTGGCATCTAAACCCGGACACTCTCCGACCCACAAGTGGCCCCCTAAACCCGGACACTCTCCGACCCACAAGTGGCCCCTAAACCCCGACACTCTCCGACCCACAAGTGGCACCTAAACCCCGACACTCTCCGACCCACAAGTGGCACCTAAACCCGGACACTCTCCGACCCACAAGTGGCACCTAAACCCGGACACTCTCCGACCCACAAGTGGCACCTAAACCCGGACACTCTCCGACCCACAAGTGGCACCTAAACCCGGACACTCACCGACCCACAAGTGGCACCTAAACCCAGACACTCTCCGACCCACAAGTGGCACCTAAACCCCAACACTCAGCGACCCACAAGTGGCATCTAAACCCGGACACTCTCCGACCCACAAGTGGCACCTAAACCCGGACACTCGCCAACCCACAAGTGGCACCTAAACCCGGACACTCGCCAACCCACAAGTGGCACCTAAACCCGGACACTCGCCAACCCACAAGTGGCACCTATACCCGGACACTCGCCAACCCACAAGTGGCACCTAAACCCGGACACTCGCCAACCCACAAGTGGCACCTAAACCCGGACACTCGCCAACCCACAAGTGGCATCTAAACCCGGACACTCACCGACCCACAAGTGGCACCTAAACCCGGACACTCGCCAACCCACAAGTGGCATCTAAACCCGGACACTCACCGACCCACAAGTGGCATCTAAACCCGGACACTCTCCGACCCACAAGTGGCCCCCTAAACCCGGACACTCTCCGACCCACAAGTGGCCCCTAAACCCCGACACTCTCCGACCCACAAGTGGCACCTAAACCCCGACACTCTCCGACCCACAAGTGGCATCTAAACCCGGACACACACCGACCCACAAGTGGCACCTAAACCCGGACACTCTCCGACCCACAAGTGGCATCTAAACCCGGACACACACCGACCCACAAGTGGCATCTAAACCCGGACACACACCGACCCACAAGTGGCACCTAAACCCGGACACTCACCGACCCACAAGTGGCACCTAAACCCGGACACTCTCCGACCCACAAGTGGCATCTAAACCCGGACACTCACCGACCCACAAGTGGCATCTAAACCCGGACACTCACCGACCCACAAGTGGCACCTAAACCCGGACACTCGCCAACCCACAAGTGGCATCAAAACCCGGACACTCACCGACCCACAAGTGGCATCTAAACCCGGACACTCTCCGACCCACAAGTGGCCCCCTAAACCCGGACACTCTCCGACCCACAAGTGGCCCCTAAACCCCGACACTCTCCGACCCACAAGTGGCACCTAAACCCCGACACTCTCCGACCCACAAGTGGCATCTAAACCCGGACACACACCGACCCACAAGTGGCACCTAAACCCGGACACTCTCCGACCCACAAGTGGCATCTAAACCCGGACACACACCGACCCACAAGTGGCATCTAAACCCGGACACACACCGACCCACAAGTGGCACCTAAACCTGGACACTCACCAACTCACAAGTGCCACCTAAACCCGGACACTCAATTCAGAAAAGAGTCATCACCAAATAACAAAGAGACAGCCCAATCCAGCAAAGAGACATCTCAATGCGCTCAAACTTTTCGGCAAAGTGGAGGATAATCCGATCGTGTGTACACAAGTCCATCAGACTAAAGTCCAAAGTACAAACAGACATTCTCAGTGATGTCACCGCTCTCTAGTGATTGGATAGGCTGCATTCTCAGTGATGTCACCGCTCTCTAGTGATTGGATAGGTTGCATTCTTAGTGATGTCACCGCTCTCTAGTGATTGGATAGGCTGCATTCTCAGTGATGTCACCGCTCTCTAGTGATTGGATAGGCTGCATTCTCAGTGATGTCACCGCTCTCTAGTGATTGGATAGGTTGCATTCTTAGTGATGTCACCGCTCTCTAGTGATTGGATAGGCTGCATTCTCAGTGATGTCACCGCTCTCTAGTGATTGGATAGGCTGCATTCTCAGTGATGTCACCGCTCTCTAGTGATTGGATAGGCTGCATTCTCAGTGATGTCACCGCTCTCTAGTGATTGGATAGGCTGCATTCTCAGTGATGTCACCGCTCTCTAGTGATTGGATAGGTTGCATTCTCAGTGATGTCACCGCTCTCTAGTGATTGGATAGGCTGCATTCTCAGTGATGTCACCGCTCTCTAGTGATTGGATAGGCTGCATTCTCAGTGATGTCACCTCTCTCTAGTGATTGGATAGGCTGCGTTCTCAGTGATGTCACTGCTCTCTAGTGATTGGATAGGCTGCATTCTCAGTGATGTCACTGCTCTCTAGTGATTGGATAGGCTGCGTTCTCAGTGATGTCACCGCTCTCTAGTGATTGGATAGGCTGCGTTCTCAGTGATGTCACCGCTCTCTAGTGATTGGATAGGCTGCATTCTCAGTGATGTCACCGCTCTCTAGTGATTGGATAGGCTGCGTTCTCAGTGATGTCACCGCTCTCTAGTGATTGGATAGGCTGCGTTCTCAGTGATGTCACCGCTCTCTAGTGATTGGATGGGCTGCATTCTCAGTGATGTCACCGCTCTCTAGTGATTGGATAGGCTGCATTCTCAGTGATGTCACCGCTCTCTAGTGATTGGATAGGCTGCGTTCTCAGTGATGTCACCGCTCTCTAGTGATTGGATAGGCTGCGTTCTCAGTGATGTCACCGCTCTCTAGTGATTGGATAGGCTGCGTTCTCAGTGATGTCACCGCTCTCTAGTGATTGGATAGGCTGCGTTCTCAGTGATGTCACCGCTCTCTAGTGATTGGATAGGCTGTATTCTCAGTGATGTCACCGCTCTCTAGTGATTGGATAGGCTGCGTTCTCAGTGATGTCACCGCTCTCTAGTGATTGGATAGGCTGCGTTCTTAGTGATGTCACCGCTCTCTAGTGAAGGGATAGGCTGCATTCTCAGTGATGTCACCGCTCTCTAGTGATTGGATAGGCTGCACTCACAGTGATGTCACTGCTCTCTAATATGGATATAATAAGGTAAAGGACAATATATACAGTACAGTAATCCATGTAGTAATTGCCTCTCATTGCTCTGATTGATGGGGGTTACCATACGATGCACATTCTTGTTTCCCGTCCTTTACTACTAAATAATCTCGTGTCTTTTGCGCACTACTGATGATGAAAACGTTATATTTCTGTCTTTCTAAAGAAGAAGGCGATATACTTCCTGCGTATTTCAGTGTGTTGGGCAAAACTGGATTATGCAAAAAGGAGAAAGAAAGAAAATGGCAACTTAGTCACTCATAAAGTGATGGTAAGAGGCTGCAGAGGGCCCAACCCCCACACAGCCCTCATCTCACACCTTCCAAATAAAGAAATACAATGTAATGTACTTCTGAAAAGAAAGAAATACAATTTAACCACTTCAGCCCCGGGCGATATTTCTGGACAATGACCGGGGCCACTTTTTTGCGATTCGGCGCTGCGCCGCTTTAACTGAAAATTGCGCGGGCGTGCGACGTGGCTCCCAAACAAAATCGGCGTCCTTTTTTTCTCCACAAATAGAGATTTCTTTGGGTGGTATTTGATCACCTCTGCGGTTTTTATTTTTTGCGCTATAAACAAAAATAGAGCGACCATTTTGAAAAAAAAAACAATATTTTTTACTTTTTCCTATAATAAATATCCCCCAAAAATATATATAAAAAAATGTTTTCCTCAGTTTAGGCCGATACGTATTCTTCTACGTATTTTTAGTAAAATTGCAATAAGCGTTTATTGATTGGTTTGCGCCTGAGAACGCAGCGCTAGGGGCCCCGGATTCACATACCCGGGCGCATCTTTATTCTGGCGTAGCGTATCTTCTTTACGCTACGCCGGCGCAACGCAGAGAGGGAAGCATGGAATTCACAAAGCAAATGCTCCCAACGTTGCGCCGGCGTAGCGGATAGTCGTCGGCGCAAGCCGACGTAAGTCAAAGTAGGTGGAAGTGGGCGTGTAACATTTAAATGAAGCGTGACCCCCATGCAAATGATGGGCTGAGCTTCAAAAAACGACCGGCGCATGCGTCGTATCTGGGACGCATCCCAGTGCGCGCATGCTCAAAGTCACGTCAAAATAACTGCCTAAGATACGTCGAATCACTGCCTCCCACGTGAATGTAACCTACGCCCAGCCCTATTCACGTAAAACGTAAACTACATAAAAATCAAAGGAGTCCGTTCCCTGGTCCATACCTTTGCATCAGTTACGCCTCCAATATGAGGAGTAACGTTACGCCGGATGTAACTCTTACGCAAATCGCTTAACCACTTCCATACCAGGCACTTACGCACCTTCCCGCCCAAGCCAATTTTCAGCTTTCAGCACTGTCGCAATTTGAATGACAATTGCGCGGTCATGCTACACTGCACCCAAACAAAATTGGCGTCCTTTTTTCCCCACAAATAGAGCTTTCTTTTGGTGGTATTTGATCACCTCTGCGTTTTTTTTTTTTTTGCGCAACAACTAAAAATAGAGCGAAGATTTTGAAAAAAAAAAAAGTTTTTATTTTTTTCTGTTAATTTTTTTGTAAATGAGTATGTTTTCTCTTTCAATTATGGGCACTGATATGGTGGCACTGATGGGCACCGATGAGGTGGCACTGATGGTCACCGATGAGGTAGTTCTGATGGGCACCGATTAGGTAGCACTGATGGGCACTGATAGGCGGCGCTGGTATGGGGCACTCATGGGCAGCACTGATGGGCACTCATGGGCGGCACTGATGGGCACTCATAGGCAGCACTGGGCACTCATAGGCAGCACAGATGGGCACTCATAGGCGGCACAGGTGGGCACTCATAGGCGGCACAGGTGGGCACTCATAGGCGGCACAGGTGGGCACTCATAGGCGGCACAGGTGGGCACTGATAGGCGGCACAGGTGGGCACTGATAGGCGGCACAGGTGGGCACTGATAGGTGGGCACTGGGCATGGATTGGCACTGTGGGGTGGCACTGACAGACACTGGGGTGGCACTGATGATCACTGAGGGGTGGCACTGATGGATCAATGTTGCCAATCAGTGCCCATGTGTGGGCACTGATTGGCATCTTTTTTTTTTTACTGCCCCCTTTTTTTTTTTTTTGCTGACTTATATTTTTTTTTGTCATTTTTTTTTGCCCTTTTTTTTGTATTTTTTTAGTTCCCTGGTGGTCTAGTGTGGCGATCCGAGGGGGGGCTGCGCTGATAAACAATCAGCGCGAACCCCCCCTGTCAGGAGAGCCGCTGACCGGCTCTCCTCTACACGCGTCTGTCAGACGCGAGTGAGGAAGAGCCGTCGGCGGCTCTTCCTGTTTACATCGTGATCAGCCGTGATTGGACACGGCTGATCACGTGGTAACGAGGCTCCGCCGGAGACTCGTTACCGAGATCGGAGGTGCAGGGTGTCAGACTGACACCCCGCATCACCGATCGCCGCGCTGCGCGCCCGCACGGGCGCGTGCGGCATGAAATCTTGCAGGCCGTTTGAGAACGGCCTGTCACGATTTCATAACCACTTCCCGGCCGTAAATCGGCTATTGGCCGGGCGGGAAGTGGTTAAAAACGATCTCCCTCATTTGCATATTTAAAATGTAAACGCCAGATGCGTCCAGCGTAACTATGCGCCCACGATACGCCGGCGTAGGAAAGTTACGTCGGCCGGCTCAAGCCATATTTTTCAACGTATCTAGCTTTGGGAATCGGCACAGATTTGTACTTATGTCGGCGTATCTCAAGATACGTCGCCATAAGTGCTATAGCGTTTATAATAGGGGGTAGTTTTATGGCATTTTTATTAATATATTTTTTTTACTAGCAATGGCGGCGATCAGCGATTTTTATCGGTACTGCGACATTATGGCGGACACTTCGGACACATTTTTGGGACCATTGTTCTTGATACAGCAATCAGTGCTATAAAAATGCACCGACTACTATAAACATGCCACTGGCAGGGAAGGGGTTAACACTAGGGGGCGAGGAAGGGGTTAATCATGTTCCCTGGGTGTGTTCTAACGGAAGGGGGGGGGGGACTGACATGGGGAAATGACAGATGGCTGTTCATACATCGTATGAACAGACGATAAGTAATTTCTCCCCCCTGACAGCTCCGGGAGCTGTGTGTTCTGTAACGAGCGATTGCGGGTGCTCGGAGGTGATCGCACTCGCCGGGAACGCGCGTAGGGATCAGGAGCGAGCGGGGGGCGCCCCTATTGGCTGAACTGCGAGATGACGTATATCTACGTGATCTCGCGCAGCCAAGTAGTTAATGTTCTTCTGAATATAAAGAAATACAATGTAATGTTCTTCTGAATATAAAGAAATACAATGTAATGTTCTTCTGAATATAAAGAAATACAATGTAATGTTCTTCTGAATATAAAGAAATACAATGTAATGTTCTTCTGAATATAATATATAGAAATACAATGTAGCGGAGTTTGTTGTCAGAAAGAAGTTATCTTTCAGTAATATAGTAAAGGAAAATATAAAGAGAAGTACGGACAAAGTTTTCTGGTTATACATCTCATGTTGGTCACTTTTTTTTCTCCTGTGACCAGTGGTGGCCGTTTACTAGGGGCACCACCCCCCTAATCCATGTGCCTGCCCCCCTAATCTACATGCAGGGCGTCGGACTCATGGATTTCACTGTTTTCTTTTTTTTTTTGAAGCACATGATTAGATTTGGAGGCTCTAATTGGCTTAAAAAAGGGGCAGGCCCAGGGTGCAGAGCACTGTGCCCCGAGCACACCCACTTGTGTGACAATAGCGAATTAATATTTGCTATTGTCTTCCTGATTCTCCTCCAATCAGGTTCTGAGACCCCATTGGCCGGGGGTCCTAAGATTCTTTTTCCCCGGGAGGACAGGAGGAGAAGCGACGGCCGGGACACGGAGGAGATGAAGGGGGGAAGCCCCGCCGCAGCCGTGACCTGCATAGGGATAAAAAGGGCTGATGGGGAGCCTGGTGGGCCGGCGACCGAGCGGCCACCACTGATGGGTAGATACATCTGCAAGAGTTGTATTTAACACATTAAGCACTCCTCCAGCACTTTTTAGACACATTTATATTGCATCAATCTAATTGCAGAATTTTCCTTAGATGTGGTGGCTGCATTTGTTTTCTTTTTCATTTTTTTTTTGGGGGGGGGGGGGTGTAACTACCTTTTCTATAAGTACAGAAGAGATTTTATGTTTTTTTTTTGCTATACATTACAGCTCAATGTCATTTCCATTGGATACGTAGACGATATATTTTTTGTAACTACTTCTCTTTCTGAATAACATGTCACCCACAGACGCAGTAACGTCCGATATTTAATGTATGGCGGCGTGTCACGTCTCACAGTCACACTGCCACTATCACACAGTCACACATTAGTATCTTTTTCTGTCATTTCCTTTAGACTAGTGAAAAAATTATTCACCAAACCACAGAAGGAAGTGTGGGATGTTCGGCCCGAAATGACGGTAGTGGAAATATCTACGTGACTACAAAGGGCTCTTCCTATCCTCTCTGGTGTGATTGCCCTCGGCAACGTTATCTTATAACAATTCATGATGTGCAATAAAGAAAAGTTCGGCGCTACGTGGACTATGCAAAGCAGTGGCGGCTGGTGTTCAAAATGTTTGGGGGGCGCGAACAAACTGAAAAAAAAAAAACATCAATTGCAGTCCCACTGTGCCCATCAAATGCAGTCCCACTGTGCCCATCAAATGCAGTCCCCCTGTGCCCATCAAACGCAGCGACTGTGCCCATCAAACGCAGCGACTGTGCCCATCAAATGCAACCACTGTGACCATCAAACGCAGCCACTGTGCCCATCAAATGCAGCCACTGTGCCCATCAAATGCAACCACTGTGCCCATCAAACGCAGCCACTGTGCCCATCAAATGCAGCCACTGTGCCCATCAAACGCAGCCACTGTGCACATCAAATGCAGCCACTGTGCCCATCAAACGCAGCGACTGTGCCCATCAAACGCAGCCACTGTGCCCATCAAATGCAGCCACTGTGCCCATCAAATGCAGCCACTGTGGCCATCAATTGCCACCACTGTGCCATCAACAGCCGCCAGTTTGCCCCATCAATTGCCGCCAGTTTGCCCCATCAAATGCAGCCAGTTTGCCCCATCAATTGTCGCCAGTTTGCCCATCAAATGCCGCATGTTTGCCCCTTCAAATGCCGCCAGTTTGCCCCATCAATTGCTGACAGTTTGCCCCATCAAATGCCGTCAGTTTGCCCCATCAAATGCCGCCAGTTTGCCCCATCAAATGCCGCCAGTTTGCCCATTAATTGCTGCCAGTTTGCCCCATCAAATGCCGCCAGTTTGCCCCATCAAATGCCGCCAGTTTGCCCCATTAAATGCCGCCAGTTTGCCCCATTAAATGCCGCCAGTTTGCCCCATCAAATGCAGCCAGTTTGCCCCATCAAATGCCGCCAGTTTGCCCCATTAAATGCCGCCAGTTTGCCCCATCAAATGCAGCCAGTTTGCCCCATCAAATGCCGCCAGTTTGCCCCATCAAATGCCGCCAGTTTGCCCATCAATTGCCACCAGTTTGCCCATCAAATGCCGCAAGTTTGCCCCATCAAATGCCGTCAGTTTGCCCCATCAAATGCCGCCAGTTTGCCCCATTAAATGCTGCCAGTTTGCCCCATCAATTGCCGCCAGTTTACCCCATCAATTGCTGCCAGTTTGCCCCATCAAATGCCGCCAGTTTGCCCCATTAAATGCCGCCAGTTTGCCCCATCAATTGCTGCCAGTTTGCCCCATCAAATGCCGCCAGTTTGCCCCATTAAATGCTGCCAGTATGCCCCATCAAATGCCGCCAGTTTGCCCCATTAAATGCCGCCAGTTTGCCCCATCAAATGCCGCCAGTTTGCCCCATCAATTGCAACCAGTTGGCCCCATCAAATGCCGCAAGTTTGCCCCATCAAATGCCGCCAGTTTGCACCATTAAATGCTGCCAGTTTGCCCCATCAATTGCCGCCAGTTTGCACATCAAATGCCGCAAGTTTGCCCCATCAAATGCCGTCAGTTTGCCCCATCAATTGCTGCCAGTTTGCCCCATTAAATGCTGCTAGTTTGCCCCATCAATAGTTTGCCCCCATGCCCAGCACTTACCTTTCTCGGGTCAGCTCCGTCCTCCACGCTCCCTCCAAGTCCTCAATGTCTTCTCCCGTCCTCTTCATGTCATCTATGCTATGATTGGACACCTAACAGCCGTCCAATCACAGCGCTTGTCGCTTCAGCCAATCAGGTGACCGGTAAGAGCGCACCTTCCCTATCCATGCATCTGGCATCCTGATCTACATATCAGTGGCGCCGGACCACGGATTCCAATGTGGCGGGGTGTTTATTTATTTTTTTGAAGCACCTGATTATAGCCAGAGGCTCTGATGGGCTTAAAAAAAGGGTGGCCTCGGAGCGTAGAGCGAATGAATGTTCGCTATTATCACACTAAAGTTCCTCCCCGCCAATCAGGAGGCAGGTCTGTGAGACCTGGTTTCCCCATTGGCCAAAGCGTCAGGTGATCCTATTGGATGCCTAGTGCTTTGGCGGAAGTCGTGCGGTGGAGGAAGCTGGAGGAGTGGACAATGGAGTCGCGGGGGGTTGGGTTCAGGAGGGTTTTGTTTGTTTGCCCCCCCCCCCCCCCCCCCCACCAAAGAAGAACCCACCAGCCGCCACTGTCCAGGGTAGTCCAGTCAGAAAGGAGATGTCTGGAATACAGGACTCTGTAGACTTTGGGTAGGAATGAGCCTCCAAACCCTGATTACAGGGACGTTGGTCTCAAAAGGGTTAACCCACCTGCAAAGAAGGTTTTAACCACTTAAGCCCCGGACCTTTAGGCAGGTACAGGACCTGGCCAGTTTTTGCGATTCGGCACTGCGTTGCTTTAACTGACAATTGCGCGGTTGTGCGACGTGGCTCCCAAACAAAATTGACGTCCTTTTTTCCCCACAAATAGAGCTTTCTTTTGGTGGTATTTGATCACCTCTGCGGTTTTTATTTTTTGCGCTATAAACGAAAATAGAGCCACAATTTTGAAAAAAAAACAATATTTTTTAACTTTTTGCTGTAATAAATATCCCCCAAAAATATATAAATATTTTTTCCCTCAGTTTAGGCCGATACGTATTCTTCTACATATTTTTGGTAAAAAAAAATCGCAATAAGCGTTTATCGATTGGTTTGCGCAAAATGTATAGAGTTTCCAAAATAGGGGATCGCTGAAGGGGTTAAGTGTGACCTCATCTGTGTTTCTGAATGTAGGGGGGTGTGGCTGTAGGCGTGACGTCACCGATCGTGTTTTCCCTATATCAGGGAACACACGATCAATTACACTCACGCAGAAGAACGGGAAAAGAGGAGGTGAGTGCTGCAGGGAGGCAGAGGAGGTGAACGCTGCAGGGAGGCAGAGGAGGTGAGCGCTGCAGGGAGGCAGAGGAGGTGAGCGCTGCGTAGAGGGAGAGGAGCGCTGCGGAGAGGGAGAGGAGGTGAGCGATGCGGGGAGGCAGAGGAGGTGAGCGCTGCAGGGAGGCAGAGGAGGTGAGCGCTGCAGAGAGGGAGAGAAGGTGAGCGCTGCAGAGAAAGAGAGGAGGTGAACGCTGCAGTGAGGCAGAGGAGGTGAGCGCTGTGGAGAGGGAGAGGAGGTGAGCGCTGCGGAGAGGGAGAGGAGGTGAGCGCTGCGGAGAGGGAGAGGAGGTGAACGCTGCAGCGAGGCAGAGGAGGTGAGCGCTGCGGAGAGGGAGAGGAGGTGAGCGCTGCGGAGAGGGAGAGGAGGTGAACGCTGCAGGGAGGCAGAGGAGGTGAGCGCTGCAGGGAGGCAGAGGAGGTGAGCGCTGCGGAGAGGGAGAGGAGGTGAGCGCTGCGGAGAGGGAGAGGAGGTGAGCGATGCGGGGAGGCAGAGGAGGTGAGTGCTGCGGAGAGGGAGAGGAGGTGAGCGCTGCGGAGAGGGAGAGGAGGTGAGCCCTGCGGAGATGGAGAGGAGGTGAGCGCTGCAGGGAGGCAGAGTAGGTGAGCGCTGCGGGGAGGCAGAGGAGATGAGCGCTGCAGGGAGGCAGAGGAGGTGAGCGATGCGGGGAGGCAGAGGAGGTGAGTGCTGCGGAGAGGGAGAGGAGGTGAGCGCTGCGGAGAGGGAGAGGAGGTGAGCGCTGCGGAGAGGGAGAGGAGGTGAGCGATGCGGGGAGGCAGAGGAGGTGAGCGCTGCGGAGAGGGAGAGGAGGTAAGCGCTGCGGAGAGGGAGAGGAGGTGAGCGCTGCAGGGAGGCAGAGGAGAAGAGCGCTGCGTAGAGGGAGAAGAGGTGAGCACTGCGGAGAGGCAGAGGAGGTGAGCGCTGCGGAAAGGGAGAGGAGATGAGCGCTGCGGAGAGGGAGAGGAGGTGAGCGCTGCAGGGAGGCAGAGGAGGTGAGCGCTGCGGGGAGGCAGAGGAGATGAGCGCTGCAGGGAGGCAGAGGAGGTGAGCGCTGCAGGGAGGCAGAGGAGGTAAGCGCTGCGGGGAGGCAGAGAAGGTGAGCGCTGCGGGGAGGGAGAGACAGAGGAGAGGAGGGGGGCGGTCTGCTGTCACTGATGCCGGCCCACTGAGCCATCGGCCCACCAGGAAACTCCCGGGAGTCCCAATGGCCAGTCCATCCCTGATGCTGCTCCCACTTCTTTCTCACAGGAAGTCTATGGCAGGGCCTTTGACTTCCTACACTTCAAGCAGTGACCCAGCGGAGGTAGTATCTTTCCATCTCCTATAAAATATCACCAATTAACCCCACGTAATTAAGTTATATTATGTATTCTTCGAGTGACATAAATGAGGTCAGCCTTTAATGATTACTCATCATAGATCATGAATATTTATTGATAATTATATGACTTTTTACCCTTCATTCTAGTGTAACTAGGGCCGGTGCCCCTCCCACGCACACACATGGCACAACAGGAGGGATGAGGATGATAATGGTGGCAGGATGCCTGAGGTGGGTTACAGGGGGATGATGGGAACAATAATGACAGGGGGTGGGGTGGTAGGATGCCAGAGGTGGGGTAGAGAGGAATGATGGGGATGTTGATGAAAATGGGTGGGGTGGTAGGAGGTCAGCAAATTGGCATAATTATGATAGCGGGTGGGTAGGAAGCTGGCAGTGGGGTACAGGGGGGATGATGATGGGGGTAGAATGGTTGGATGCTAGAGGTGTGGTACAGGGGGATGATGGGGATATTAATGACAGGGGGCAAGGTGATAGGATGTCAGAAGTGGGGTATGGGGACAATGGTGATGATAGTGGGTGGGGTGGTAGGGAGCTAGCAGTAGGGTAAAGGGGGATGAAGATTACAGGGGGTGGGGTGATAGGAAACTGGCAGCGGGATACAGGTGAGATGATGATGACAGGGGTGGTGTGGTAGGAAGCTGGAAGTGGGGTACAAGGGGGGTGAAGATTACAGGGGGTGGGGTGGTAGGAAACTGGCAATGGGGTACAAGGGGGATGCACATGATGGGGGTGGTGTGATAGGAAGCTGGCAGTGGGGTACAGGGGGGATGAACATGATGGGGGTGGTGTGATAGGAAGCTGGCAGTGGAATACAGGGGAATGAAGATTACAGGGGGTGGGGTGGTAGGAAACTGGCAATGGGGTACAAGGGGGATGAACATGATGGGGGCGGAGTGGTAGAAACCTGGCAGTGGGATACAGGGGGATGAAGATTACAGGGGGTGGGGTGGTAGGAAACTGGCAATGGGGTACAAGGGGGATGAACATGATGGGGGCGGAGTGGTAGAAACCTGGCAGTGGGATACAGGGGGATGAAGATTACAGGGAGTGGGGTGGTAGGACACCAGGCATTAAGATAAAGATGGAAAGATGATGACAGTACAGTGCAGAAAATAAGTATTTGAACCCCCTGCTATTTTGCAAGTTCTCCCACTTGGAAATCATGGAGGGGTCTGAAATTGTCATCGTAGGTGCATGTCCACTGTGAGAGACATAATCAAAAAAAAAATTCCAGAAATCACAATGTATGATGTAACTATTTATTTGTATGATACAGCTGCAAAGAAGTATTTGAACACCTGTCTATCAGCTAGAATTCTGACCCTCAAAGACCTGTTAGTCTGCCTTTAAAATGTCCACCTCCACTCCATTTATTATCCTAAATTAGATGCACCTGTTTGAGGTCATTAGCTGCATAAAGACACCTGTCCACCCCATACAATCAGTAAGAATCCAACTACTAACATGGCCAAGACCAAAGAGCTGTCCAAAGACACTAGAGACAAAATTGTACACCTCCACAAGGCTGGAAAGGGCTACGGGGAAATTGCCAAGCAGCTTGGTGAAAAAAGGTCCACTGTTGGAGCAATCATTAGAAAATGGAAGAAGCTAAACATGACTGTCAATCTCCCTCGGACTGGGGCTCCATGCAAAATCTCACCTCGTGGGGTCTCAATGATCCTAAGAAAGGTGAGAAATCAGCCCAGGACTACACGGGAGGAGCTGGTCAATGACCTGAAAAGAGCTGGGACCACCGTTTCCAAGGTTACCGTTGGTAATACACTAAGACGTCATGGTTTGAAATCATGCATGGCACGGAAGGTTCCCCTGCTTAAACCAGCACATGTCAAGGCCCGTCTTAAGTTTGCCAATGACCATTTGGATGATCCAGAGGAGTCATGGGAGAAAGTCATGTGGTCAGATGAGACCAAAATAGAACTTTTTGGTCATAATTCCACTAACCGTGTTTGGAGGAAGAAGAATGATGAGTACCATCCCAAGAACACCATCCCTACTGTGAAGCATGGGGGTGGTAGCATCATGTTTGGGGGTGTTTTTCTGCACATGGGACAGGGCGACTGCACTGTATTAAGGAGAGGATGACCGGGGCCATGTATTGCGAGATTTTGGGCAACAACCTCCTTCCTTCAGTTAGAGCTTTGAAGATGGGTCGAGGCTGGGTCTTCCAACATGACAATGACCCGAAGCACACAGCCAGGATAACCAAGGAGTGGCTCTGTAAGAAGCATATCAAGGTTCTGGCGTGGCCTAGCCAGTCTCCAGACCTAAACCCAATAGAGAATCTTTGGAGGGAGCTCAAACTCCGTGTTTCTCAGCGACAGCCCAGAAACCTGACTGATCTAGAGAAGATCTGTGTGGAGGAGTGGGGGGCCAAAATCCCTCCTCCAGTGTGCGCAAACCTGGTGAAAAACTACAAGAAACGCAAACAAAGGCGACTGTACCAAATATTAACATTGATTTTCTCAGGTGTTCAAATACTTCTTTGCAGCTGTATCATACAAATAAATAGTTAAAAAAATCATAAATTGTGATTTCTGGAATTTTTTTTGGATTATGTCTCTCACAGTGGACATGCACCTACGATGACAATTTCAGACCCCTCCATGATTTCCAAGTGGGAGAACTTGAAAAATAGCAGGGTGTTCAAATACTTATTTTCTGCACTGTATGTAGGTGGGTAGGAAGCTGACAGTGGGGTACAGGGGGGATGAACATGATGTGGGTGGGGTGGTAGGAACCTGGCAGTGGGATACAGGGGGATGAAGATTACAGGGGGTGGGGTGGTAGGAAATTGGCAATGTGGTACAAGGGGGATGAACATGATGGGGGTGGTGTGATAGGAAGCTGGCAGTGGGGTACAGGGGGATGAAGATTACAGGGGGTGGGGTGGTAGGAAATTGGCAATGTGGTACAAGGGGGATGAACATGATGGGGGTGGTGTGATAGGAAGCTGGCAGTGGGGTACAGGGGGGATGAAGATTACAGGGGGTGGGGTGGTAGGAAACTGGCAATGTGGTACAAGGGGGATGAACATGATGAGGGCGGGGTGGTAGATAGTGGTAGGTGGGATACAGGGGGATGAAGATTACAGGGAGTGGGGTGGTAGGACACCAGGCATTAAGATAAAGATGAAAAGATGATGACAGTATGTAGGTGGGTAGGAAGCTGACAGAGGGGTAAAGGGTGGGTGAAGATAAGGATGATAACGGGGGGAGGGTTGTGGATGATAGAGATGGGGTACATCTCTTGGGAAAAGTAGTTACGGACACCGCAGGCTTTTCCCCTGCGTTAAAGGCGGTTCAGGGACACCCAGGGGCGGACTGACCATTGAGGCACCCGGGCACTGCCCAAGGGCCCCATGCCACTAGGGGGCCCCATCAGGGTTGCCAGGCTCAGTAAAACCAGGGACAGTATGTAAAAATCTGTGTGTTTTTTTTACAGCTGTCCCTGATATGTCCGAAACCGACATGCTTTTGATGTGAAAATCCTGAGATTTTAGCTGCCCTGTCTCTGCACTGCCCCCTGGCATGGTGGCCACCTGTAAGCCCGGGGGCCCCATAATCTTCTATTGCCAGGGCCCCATGAGTTGTCAGTCCGCCCCTGGGGACACCGACTGGGGGACATACCCCCCCCCATTTCCAAACACAACTTAGGCAAATTAGGCGGGGCACCAGGCCGCTCAGTTTTCCACCCGGTTCCCCTGGTGGCGCTGGCGCTTTAAGGCAAGTTCCCATGTTGCCTTGCGCTAGCGCCGGCCCTGAGTGTGACCTGACCTCAACACCTTTGGAACGAACTAGAATGCCAATGGTGAGTCGGGTCTTATCATCCAACATCAGTTCCTGGCCTCACAAATAGACGCAGAATCCCCCGGACACTCCAAAACCTTGTGTGTGAGTGACGGATGTTATAACCGCAAAGTGGTTCCAAAGCAGGTAAGTATAGAGATGTTTGCGTCACCCCTTTCATGCCTAAGCCTATTTCTGACATTTGGTGATTATAAGTTAAAATCCGTATTTTTTTTGGGCGAATTCGGCGCTGCGTCGCTTTAACAGACAATTGCGCGGTCGTGCGACGTGGCTCCCAAACAAAATTGACGTCCTTTTTTCCCACAAATAGAGATTTCTTTTGGCGGTTTTTATTTTTTTGCGCTATAAACAAAAATAGAGCGACAATTTAGAAAAAAAAAAAAGCAATGGGCCAGATTCATAAAAGAGATACGCCGGCGTGTCTCTGAGATACGGAGGTCGGATCTATGCGGCTGATTCATAGAATCAGGTTACGCATAGATCTCCCTAAGTGACTTACACCGTCGGATCTTAGGCTGCAATTCTAGGCCGGCCGCTAGGTGGCGATTCCATTGCGGTCGGCGTAGAATATGCAAATGACTAGTTACGCCGATTCACGAACGTACGCTTTGCCCGTCGCTGTAAATTTACGCTGTTCCCGTAGAGATACACGTCGTAAAGACATGCCCCCTAGGTGGTCTAGCCAATGTTAAGTATGGCCGTCGTTCTCGCGTCGAAATTTGAAATTTCACGTCGTTTGCGTAAGTCGTCCGTGAATGGCGCTGGACGCCATTTACGTTAACGTCTAAACCAATGACGTCCTTGCGATGTCATTTAGCGCCATGCACGTCGGGAAATTTTAGGGACTGAGCATAAGCAGTACGTTCGGCGCGGAAACGTGCCTAATTTAAATGGTCCCATTTAAATTAGGCGGGCTTGCGCCGGGCGGATTTACGCTACGCCGCCGCAACTTTACAGGCAAGTGCTTTGTGAATCAAGCACTTGCTCGTAAAACTTGCGGCGGTGTAACGTAAATGTAATATGTTACGCCGCCGCAGAGGAAGCCCATTCTACCTGAATCTGGCCCAATATTATTTACTTTAATAAATATCCCCCAAAAAAGTGTCCTGGTCATTGGGCAGCCAAATCCTCCGGGGCTGAGGTGGTTAATAGCTACTAGAGGTAGCTGCACATTTCTACACAAATTCTATGAAAACTTGAGCACAGCAAAGTGTGTAAAGACATAAAAGTCACACCAAAAATGACTTCCAATGGAAGAGTCAAAAGATTATATAATCTCCAGATATAGGCCCGGATTCACAAAGCACTTACGCCAAAGTATCTCCAGATACGCCGCGTAAGTGTAAATATGCGCCGTCGTATCTATGCGTCATGCCCACAGAACTAAGATACCCCTAAAAACTGAGTTCATCCCACCGACGTAACTTGCCTACGCCGGCGTATCGTGGGCGCATTGTTACGCTGGACGCAACGGGCACTCCCATTGATTTTTTATTTAAATATGCAAATGAGGCAAAGATTCACGAACGCACTTGCGCCCCGGCGCATAATATACGCGGTTTACGTAAGTCGTACGTCCGGCGTAAAGTTATTACCGTTAATCGTGCATTACATCATACTTGTCAACTGTCCCGGATTTGCTGGGACACTCATGCTTTTTACTAAACTGTCCCGATATAGTCGTGTCCCAGAACCTATACTGTGCCCTCCTGATCCCAGTATTGTGCCCTCCTGACCCCCCCCCGTACTGTGCCCTTCTGCATTACCCCCCTGTACTGTGCCCTTCTGCATTACCCCCCTGTACTGTGCCCTTCTGCATTCCCTCCTGTACTGTGCCCTTCTGCATTACCCCCCTGTACTGTGCCCTTTTGCATTTCCCCCTGTACTGTGCCCTTCTGCATTCCCCCCCTGTACTGTGCCCTTCTGCATTCCCTCCTGTACTGTGCCCTTCTGCATTTCCCCCTGTATTGTGCCCTTCTGCATTACCCCTGTACTGTGCCCTTCTGCATTACCCCCCTGTACTGTGCCCTTCTGCATTACCCCCTGTATTGTGCCCTTCTGCATTACCCCTGTACTGTGCCCTTTTACCCCTCTGTACTGTGCCCTTCTGCATTACCCCTGTACTGTGCCCTTCTGCATTACCCCCTGTACTGTGCCCTTCTGCATTACCCCCCTGTACTCTGCCCTTCAGACCCCCCCTGTACTGTGCCCTTCCGCAGTACCCCTCAGTACTGTTCCCTTCTGCATTACCCCCTGTACTTTGCCCTTCTGCATTCCCCCTGTACTGTGCCCTTCTGCATTCTCCTCTGTACTGTGCCCTTCTGCATTACCCCTCAGTACTGTTCCCTTCTGCATTACCCCCTGTACTTTGCCCTTCTGCATTCCCCCCTGTACTGTGCCCTTCTGCATTCCCCCCCACCCCTGTACTGTGCCCTTCTGCATTACCCCCCTGTACTCTGCCCTTCTGACCCCCCTGTACTGTGCCCTTCTGCATTACCCCTGTACTGTGCCCTTCTGCATTACCCCCCTGTACTGTGCCCTTCTGCATTACCCCTCAGTACTGTTTCCTTCTGCATTACCCCCTGTACTGTGCCCTTCTGCATTCACCCCTGTACTGTGCCCTTCTGCATTAACCCTCAGTACTGTTCCCTTCTCCATTACCCCCTTGTCAAGATCCCTATCCTGCCAGGCAGACGGCGAGGCGTGGCCGTGTTCCAGGTAGCCTTGGATGGGCTTGAATCCCGGGACCCCCTTGAGGAGGGGAGTATGTAACACCATCGGTGTTACTTTGTACAGGATGAGCGCAGCTGTACCATCCTTAGACAGCTGCGCTCCATTCAGCACCCTGTCATCGACACTTTCGACGTGCCGTCGAATCCTGCGTCCCGTCCAGCATCCTCATTTCGTCATTTTCGACGTGCCGTCGAATCCTGCGCTCCACGCTGGAACGCGGAAGTGCGCCCAGCGTGTGTCCCGCGACAGGCTGGCTATTTAAACCTCCTCTGATGGCGGCTCAGCGTCTGGTTATTGAGGTTGACGCTCGCCGCCATCTGAGACCCAAGACCCCGTCCAGAGTCCCACAGATCCTCACCTAGGACAGGAGATCACCAGGTTCACAGGACCAAGTACTACAGCAAGGACCCAGCTTCTACCTATGACTTCCTGCTTGACCACAGAGCTGACAATCTACAGATCCATAGAGGCATCCTGCACCTGCTATTAATCCCTCTCCAGGAAGGAACTCCACACCTAGTCTCATCTAAACCGCAAGTACCCACAGACATCCATAGCAAGCCTATATACTGGAATACTGTTCATCCTGAATTGCATACTAAGATATGTTCCTCATTGCCTGATATCATATCTTTGTAGAGACTGATACGTATTACCAGAAATCATATATAATCTATGGTAGATGCACCACACCATCAATAGGAGATATATCGCAGGAGGTTGTGATGAAATAACCCCATAAGCTCTGTATAACATCTTAGAGCAACCAGGTGGTTTAATCTGAGTATCCTCCAGAATAAGTAAATACCATTCATCTCCTATTCATGGTGACGGCGTAGTCGTTACACCCCTGTACTGTGCTCTTCTGCATTCCCTCCTGTACTGTGCCCTTCTGCATTCCCTCCTGTACTGTGCCCTTCTGCATTATCCCCCTGTACTGTGCCCTTCTGCATTATCCCCCTGTACTGTGCCCTTCTGCATTCCCTCCTGTACTGTGCCCTTCTGCATTCCCTCTTGTACTGTGCCCTTCTGCATTCCCCCTGTACTGTGCCCTTCTGCATTCCCTCCTGTACTGTGCCCTTCTGCATTCCCTCTTGTACTGTGCCCTTCTGCATTCCCCCTGTACTGTGCCCTTCTGCATTCCCCCTGTACTGTGCCCTTCTGCACTCCCCCTGTACTGTGCCCTTCTGCACTCCCCCTGTACTGTGCACTTCTGCATTCCCCCTGTACTGTGCCCTTCTGCATTACCCCCTTGTACTGTGCCCTTCTGTATTACCCCCCTGTACTGTGCCCTTCTGCATTACCCCCCTGTACTGTGCCCTTCTGCATTCCCCCTGTACTGTGCCCTTCTGCATTCCCCCTGTACTGTGCCCTTCTGCATTACCCCCCTGTACTCTGCCCTTCTGACTTACCCCTGTACTGTGCCCTTCTGCATTACCCCTGTACTGTGCCCTTTTACCCCTCTGTACTGTGCCCTTCTGCATTACCCCTGTACTGTGCCCTTCTGCATTCCCCCTGTACTGTGCCCTTCTGCATTACCCCCCTGTACTCTGCCCTTCTGACTTACCCCTGTACTGTGCCCTTCTGCATTACCCCTGTACTGTGCCCTTTTACCCCTCTGTACTGTGCCCTTCTGCATTCCCCCTGTACTGTGCCCTTCTGCATTCCCCCTGTACTGTGCCCTTCTGCATTCCCCCTGTACTGTGCCCTTCTGCATTACCCCCTGTACTGTGCCCTTCTGCATTACCCCCTGTACTGTGCCCTTCTGCATTCCCCCTGTACTGTGCCCTTCTGCATTACCCCTGTACTGTGCCCTTCTGCATTCCCCCTGTACTGTGCCCTTCTGCATTACCCCCCTGTGTTTCTGCAACACAACATACTGAGGTATTGGAAGCTTCATCTGCATACAATAACTACTACATTTAAGGCACCGCGTAATAGACCCCCCCCCCCCCTTCCCGGGATCTTTTATTTTCTCCACGTTGTTGTCCAGGTGGATCTGCATAATGCATGATGAAATGCGTTGCCACACACGTGTTGCTGCAACACAACACACTGAGATATCGGAAGCTTCATCTGCATACAATAACTACTGTATATACTCGAGTATAAGCCGAGGTACCTAATGTTACCCCCCAAAAAATGGGAAAACGTATTGACTCGAGTATAAGCCTAGGGTGTCCATCTGCATGCCTCACTGTGCCCATGCCCCACTGTGCCCATGCCTCACTGTGTCCATGCCTCACTGTGTCCATGCCTCACTGTGCCCATGCCCCACTGTGCCCATGCCTCACTGTGTCCATGCCTCACTGTGCCCATGCTTCACTGTGCCCATGCCTCACTGTGTTCATGCCTCACTGTGCCCATGCCTCACTGTGCCCATGCCTCACTGTGTTCATGCCTCACTGTGCCCATGCCCCACTGTGCCCATGCCTCACTGTGTCCATGCCTCACTGTGCCCATGCCTCACTGTGCCCATGCTTCACTGTGCCCATGCCTCACTGTGTTCATGCCTCACTGTGCCCATGCCTCACTGTGTCCATGCCTCACTGTGCCCATGTCCATGCCTCACTGTGTCCATGCCTCACTGTGCCCATGCCTCACTGTGCCCATGCCTCATGACTAGACTGACGCTTAACATGGGAGTCTATGGAAGGGGTGCCCGGCTTTGAAAAATCGGTACTCCCCAGCCGTAAGTCCGCCAGATAACAAACTTTGTACATTTATAGTGGAGAAATGGGGCTACATGTGTGCCTTAAGTTCTGGGTCCAGGGGACCTATGACCAGTCGGTACCGGGTCCCCAAAGTCACCTGAGAAATGACCGTTTAACATGGTAGTCTATAAAAGGGGTGCCCGGCTTTGAAAAATAGGTGCTCCCCGGCCGTAGGTGCCCTGGACAACAAACTTTGCACACTTGTAGAGGAGAAATGGGGCTACATGTGTGCCAAGTGAGTCCAGGGGACCTACGGCCGGCCCGGTACCGGGTCCCCAAATCTGGGAGATCAGGCACAAACAGGTGACTTGAGTATAAGCCGAGGGGGGCATTTTCATTTCCCCACAAAAAAAAGTGCTGAAAAAACTCAGGTTATACTACATTTAAGACCCCCTCCCCTTCCGGAGATTTGCTTTCCTCCATGTTGTTGTCCAGGTGGATCTCAATCTCTGAAAGGTCCCCCCCCCCCTTGCCTTAATGCATGATGAAATGCGTTGCCACACACGTGTTTCTGCAAAACAACATACTGAGGTATCGGAAGCTCGATCTGCATACAATAACTGCTACATTTAAGGCACCGCGTAGTAGACCCCCCCCCCTTCCAGAGATCTTTGCTTTCCTCCATGTTGTTGTCCAGGTGGATCTCAACCTCTGAAAAGTAGCCCCCCGCCTCAATGCATGATGAAATGCGTTGCCACACACGTGTTGCTGCAACACAACACACTGAGGTATCGGAAGCTTCGTCTGCATACAATTACTTCTACACTTTCTATTTTCCGCGTCCTCGGTTATCGGGGAGCTGGTCCGGTGCCCAGTTTCATGTCCTGGACGGAGAAGTGAGTACAACTAACATCACAATCTTATCTTGAACACGCGACGCCCTGCATATCACAGGTGCATTATGGGAATCATCCCGAGAAAAACACGTCCTTACTGATTGTAAATCAAAACCTGCCGGGTCCGGGGACAATGCACGGGCGACGGGAAATACATCTGCTTATCTTTCAAGGGATTATCCACTCGCCGGATTAAAAGAGGACTCCAGCCGGGGATCCGATTTACTGTAAGGGGCCCCTTTCACACCAAAAGCAGTTAGATGCATTTTTGGACTGTACTCCAACTGCCTAGACCAGGGGTCCTCAAACTTTTTAAACGGGGGGGGGGGGGTTCACCAACACAGACCCCCCTACATCACAGACCCCTCTCCATCCCAGAGCAACACAGAGTTCCCCATCACAGACTCCTCTCCATCACAGACCCCCCCTCTCCATCACAGACCCCCCCCTCTCTCCATCACAGACCCCCCTTTCTATCCCAGACCCCCTCCATCCCAGACTCCTCTCCATCCCAGAGCAACACAGAGTTCCCCATCACAGACTCCTCTCCATCACAGAGCAACACAGAGTTCCCCATCACAGACTCCTCTCCATCACAGACCCCCCTCTCCGTCACAGACCCCCCCTTTCTATCCCAGACCCCCCTCCATCACAGACCCCTCTCCATCCCAGACTCCTCTCCATCCCAGAGCAACACAGAGTTTCCCATCACAGACTCCTCTCCATCACAGACCCCCCTCTCCGTCACAGACCCCCCCTTTCTATCCCAGACCCCCCTCCATCACAGACCCCTCTCCATCCCAGACTCCTCTCCATCCCAGAGCAACACAGAGCTCCCCATCACAGACTCCTCTCCATCATAGATCCCCCCTCTCCATCACAGACCCCCCCTCTCCTTCACAGACCCCTCTCCATCCCAGACTCCTCTCCATCCCAGAGCAACACAGAGCTCCCCATCACAGACTCCTCTCCATCACAGATCCCCCCTCTCCATCACAGACCCCCCCTCTCCATCACAGACCTCCCGTCTCCTTCACAGACCCCTCTCCATCCCAGACTCCTCTCCATCCCAGAGCAACACAGAGCTCCCCATCACAGACTCCTCTCCATCACAGAGCCCCCCTATCACAGACTCCTCTCCATCACAGAGCCCCACCCACCACAGACTCCTCTCCATCACAAACCCCCCTCATCACAGACTCCTCTCCATCACAGAGCCCCCTATCACAGACTCCTCTCCATCCCAAAGCAACACAGAGTTCCTATCACAGACTCCTCTCCATCACATACCCCCCTCCATCACAGACCCCCCTCCATCACAGACCCCTCTCCATCACAGAGCCCCCCCATCACAGACCCCTCTCCATCACAGACACCTCTCCATCACAGAGTCCCCCCACCACATACTCCTCTCCATCACAGAGCCCCCCATCACAGACTCCTCTCCATCACAGACCCCCCTCTCCATCACAAACCCCCCTTTCCATTACAAACCCCCCCCTCTCCATCCCAGACCCCTCTCCATCCCAGACCCCTCTCCATCCCAGACCCCTATCCATCCCAGACTCCTATCCATCCCAGACTCCTCTCCATTCCTGACTCCTCTCAATCCCAGAGCAACACAAAGCTCCCCATCACAGACTCCTCTCCAACACAGAGCAACACAGAGCTCCCCCTCACAGACTCCTCTTCATCGCAGAGCCTCCCCACCACAGACTCCTCTCCATCACAGAGCCCCCATCACAGACTCCTCTCCATCATAAAGCCCCCATCACAGACTCCCCCCATCAAAAAAGCCCCCATCACAGACTCCCCCCATCATAAAGCCCCCATCACAGACTCCCCCCATCATAAAGCCCCCATCACAGACTCCCCCCATCAAAAAAGCCCCCATCACAGACTCCCCCCATCATAAAGCCCCCATCACAGACTCACTCCCCAATCACAAATCCCCCTCATCACATACTCCACCTATCATAAACCCCTCCCCAATTACAGATCACCCATTACAAAGCCCCCCCATCACAGAGCCCTCCAGCGGTATTACACCGTCCCTTCCGTGGGATCGCATCGCTCCCCCTCCCCTCGGCTTGACATACAAGCGATGAGAGGAGCCTCTAAGTGTAGCAATTTGGTTACATGTAATGAAGGGACAACATTTAGCAACTTATTGCTACACTTAGAGGAGGCGCCTCTCTTCTCTTTTATACCCTGTAAAAAAAATGCTTTGATATACAAGTGCTTTGGATTACAAGCATGTTTCTGGAACCATTTATGCTCGTGATCCGAGGTTTTACTGTACCGCCAAAAGAAAGCTCTATTTGTGGGAAAAAAAAGGTCGTCAATTTTGTTTGGGTACAGCGTCGCACGACCGCGCAATTGTCAGTTAAAGCGACGCAGTCCCCTATCGCAAAAAATTGTCCTGGTCATTGGGCAGCCAAATCTTCCAGGGCTGAAGCGGTCAAGCCAGGAACGCCAAGCCCCAAAAGCTGTATAGGAAAAAAGCACTGCAAAATGCATGCAAAACGCACGAGTCAGGCGCACTTTTAATGCGTTTCGGGTGCAGTTTCTGGTGTGAATGGGCCCTAAATGTGTCTATTATAGAAATTGTGTGCACTTGGTGTTTCATTGTTTGATGTGGTGAGTTTGTGTTCCTTCCAGTCAATTTTAGTTTCTGGCAGATAACTGGAAATGAGGGCGGAGCCTTTATTGGAATAAAGTCCTGGGCACGCCGCGGCTGAGTGCGATTACAACACAGCCACTAACACTCATACAGTGCCTTGAAAAAGTCTTCATACAACCAAAAACATATTTTATAAAATAAAATAAATAAATAATAATATAAAAGGATATATATATTATTATGTATTTTTTTTTATATATATATATATATATATATATATTTATTTAATAAAATATGGTTTTGATTGTAACATGACAAAATGTGGAATATTTTAAGGGGTATGAATACTTTTTCATTAATAAATAAATAAAAAATAATAATAAAAAAATTAAATAATATATATATATATATATATATATATATATATATATATATATATATATATATATATATATATATATATATATATATATGTGCGTGTGTGTGTTTATTGTTATTTATTTAATAATTTATTTTATTTAATAAAATATGGTTTTGGTTGTAGCATGACAAAATGTGAAATATTTCAAGGGGTATGAATACTTTTTCATTAATAAATAAATAAAAAAAATAATAATAAAAAAAAAATATTTACTTGCCTCCCAAACTGCGCTGGGTTTCCTCGGCGTAAGGCGGCGTATGTGGGAGTGGGCGTGAAACATGCAAATGATGGCCGAACTGCCAGCCAGATGTTTTTAAAGAAACGGCGAATGCGCCGTCCCGTGGATGCATCCCAGTGCGCCTGCTCAGAATCACGTTGGAACTACTCCCTAGGATACGTCGAATCACTGCCTACGACGTGAACGTAACCTACGCCCTATTCACGTACTACGTAAACGGTGTAAAATTTGACGCCGTCCGATCCCTGGCCCATACCTTTGCATTATTTGCACCTCCTATATGAGGGGTCATCCGGCCCATATTTTTTATTATTTTTTTCATTATTTATATATATATATTTTTATTATTATTTAATTTTTATTATTATTATTTATATATATATATTTTTATTATTATTTAATTTGTATTATTTATATATATATATATATATTTTTATTATTGTTTAATTTTTATTATTATTATTTATATATATATATTTTTATTATTATTTAATTTTTATATATATATATATAGTTATGATCGGGTTAGTGTGGCCGGTTGTCTCCTGCGGTGTCGCACTTTTTATCGCTATGCCAATGATGAGGTTTGTGTTGCTTTGGGTGTTTGCGTTGCTCCGGTGGCTCCTCCTGTCTATCCTCTGGATTCCAGCCCATTTCTATTTATTTATTTTTCACAGCAGCCTGAGCCCGAGGCCAAACCGCTCGGGGGCAACCAACCTCTGATCATGTGACTGTTTTGGAGACGGTTTCTTTCATTTTTTTAATCAAAATGTGTCCAGCAGGCAAGGCTGCTGATGGGGGGGGGCCAACGGTCCTCCTGTAGGGGGCCCGATCGCCGCCGGTGTCCCACGATCGGTCACAGGAGCTGAAGAACGGGGGAGAGGTGAGTGTAAACAAACCTTCCCCGTTCTTCACTGTGGCAGTGTCAGTGATCGTATATAGGTAACGATGATCAGTGATGTCACACGTCCAGCCCCGCCCCCCTACAGTTAGAAACACACATGAGCTCACACTTAACCAGAGCTTTTTTTCTCAGAAAATAGGTGCAGGAACCCAACCACGGCCCCGGTCAGATTTCACAAACAGTAGGAGGGTCTTAAAGGGTGCAGAGCTCAGGGGGGGGTTACACACAGAGTGCAGAGCTCAGGGGGGGTTACACACAGAGTGCAGAGCTCAGGGGGGGTTACACACAGAGTGCAGATCTCAGGGGGGTTACACACAGAGTGCAGAGTTCAGGGGGGGGTTACACACAGAGTGCAGAGCTCAGGGGGGGTTACACACAGAGTGCAGAGCTCAGGGGGGGGTTACACACAGAGTGCAGAGTTCAGGGGGGGGTTACACACAGAGTGCAGAGCTCAGGGGGGTTACACACAGAGTGCAGAGCTCAGGGGGGGTTACACACAGAGTGCAGAGCTCAGGGGGGGTTACACACAGAGTGCAGAGCTCAGGGGGGGTTACACACAGAGTGCAGAGCTCAGGGGGGGTTACACACAGAGTGCAGAGCTCAGGGGGGGTTACACACAGAGTGCAGAGCTCAGGGGGGGTTACACACAGAGTGCAGAGCTCAGGGGGGGTTACACACAGAGTGCAGAGCTCAGGGGGGGGTTACACACAGAGTGCAGAGCTCAGGGGGGGTTACACACAGAGTGCAGAGCTCAGGGGGGGTTACACACAGAGTGCAGAGCTCAGGGGGGGGTTACACACAGAGTGCAGAGCTCAGGGGGAGTTACACACAGAGTGCAAAGTTGTCACTTGTAAACACAAAAAAACAGACTTCTGTGTTTACAAGTGATTGTGGTGAGCAGGCACCGAAGGGTCTGAGCCAGAGGTGGTGGAACTGAGTTCCCCAAGTTCCCCCCTGAAAAAAATCCCTGCAGGTAACCCCTTCAGCGCCCCCTAGTGGTCAACCCCTAAACTGCCATTGTAATTTTCACAGTAATCAGTGCATTTGTATAGCACTTTTTCGCTGTGAAAATGACAATGGTCCCGAAAATGTGTCAAAAGTGTCCGATGTGTCCGCCGTAATGTCGCAGTCACGAAAAAAATCGTTGATCGCCGCAATTAGTAGTAAAAAAAATAAAAAATATTAATAAAAATGACATCTAACCCCTATTTTGTAAACGCTATATATTTTGTGCAAACCAGTCGATAAATGCTTATTGCGATTTTTTTTTGCGTATCGGCCTAAACTGAGGAAAAAAAAAAAAGTTTTTTTATATATTTTTGGGGGATATTTATTATAACAAAAAGTAAAAAATATTGAATTTTTTTTCAAAATTGTCGCTCTATTTTTGTTTATAAAATAAAAAAAAACGCAGAGGTGATCAAATGCCACCAAAAGAAAGCTCTATTTGTGGGGGGAAAAAAGGACGCCAATTTTGTTTGGGAGCCACGTCGCACGACCGCGCAATTGTCAGTTAAAGCGACGCAGTGCGGAATCGCAAAAAGGGGCCCGGTCCTTTACCTGCATTTTGGTTAACCTCATTTATTAAATTCTGGAGAAAATTCACTTTGCAGCGTGCACAGTCTATTTGGCTTTGGTAAATCAACCCCCTACAGGGCCGCCATCAGGAATTATGGGGGCCCTTACACAGCTTCAGGCATGGGCCCCCTGGAGCAGAGAGAAAGAAAGTTACCGCTCCAGGTGGATTGTGTTAGGATGATCAGTGTAGTCTCAGGAGATCAGGGGGTGATATCATAGCTGATGATTAAGCACTAATTTATAGTGCGAAACGCGTCAGCAGTTTTACTCCCGTGTGGTGTGGTGTGACTTGTAGTGCAGTTTCCTTTTTAAAAAGACAACCATCAAGGTTTTTTTTGGAGTGCGGCTGACCATATTTTCTTTTTCCATTTGTTCCCTGGAGATGAGAACCGGGGGGGGGGGGGGACTCTGCCACCTGAAATTAAGAAGTGGGGGGTGCCGCCGCCAATTGAGATGCAGGGGGGTCGTGAATTGAGAAGCGAGGGGGTGCCACGAATTGGGGGGGGGGGGGGGTGCCCTTTATAAAAAAAAGGAAAAAAGGGGGGTTGCCATCTGGGGCCCTGGGGACCTCCGGACCCCTTACAAAAAAAGAGGGTGGTTGCCATCCGGGCCCCTGGGCTCTTTAATAAAAACAAACAAAATATATATTTTTTTTTCTATAAAAAAAAGGGGGGTTGCCATACTGGCCCCTGGGCCCTTTAATAAAAACAAAAATATATATATTTTATTTTCTATAAAACAAAGGGGGGTTGCCTGGGCCCTTTAATAAAATCAAAAAAATATATATAATTTTTTTTCTATAAAAAAAAATAAAAAAAAGGGGGTTACCATCCGGGCCCCTTACAAAAAAAAGGGGGGTTGCCATCCGGGCCCTTGGGGACCTCTGGCCCTTAAATAAAATTAAAAACATATATATACAACTTTAAAAAAAAAAAGAAGAAAAAAAAAGGGGGTTGCCACCCGGGCCCCTGGGCTCTTTAACAAAAACAAAAAAATATATATTTTTTTTTTCTATAAAAAAAAGGGGGGTTGCCATACGGGCCCCTGGGCCCTTTAATAAAAACAAAAAAATATATATTTTATTTTCTATAAAACAAAGGGGGGTTGCCTGGGCCCTTTAATAAAATAAAAAAAAATATATATAATTTTTTTTCTATAAAAAAAAAAAGGGGGGTTGCCATCCGGGCCCCTTACACAAAAAAAGGGGGGCTGCCATCCGGGTACCTGGGGATCTCCGGGCCCCTTACAAAAAAAAGGGGGGTTGCCATCCAGGCCCTTGGGGACCTCTGGCCCTTAAATAAAATTAAAAACATATATATATATATATACAACTTTTTTTTTTAATAAAATAAAATAAAAAAAGGGGGGTTGCCATCCGGGTTCCTGGGGACCTCCAGGCCCCTTACAAAAAACAAAAGGGGGGTTGCCATCCGGGCCTCGGGGACCTCCGGGTGTACTGCCTGTACCCCCCCCGATGGCGGCCATGACCCCCTATACCTCATTCGGTGTAGACCGGAGAAGAGAAGACGGGGTGCGGAGGTTTTCTTTGGCAAACTTACGGTAATTATTTAATAAAGTTTTTCTATTTTTTAGTCTGGGCCAATGGGGTGCAAAGCGATGAAACGAGGGACAATCGGGTTCATTTTATGAGACACGTGAATACCTTTCGCTCTATGAAGTCTCTACACGTGGTAGAGAAATGAGGGGGGTTTGTGGTGACGGGTCTGGTAGGTATAAAAAAAGGAACTACAATTTCTGAAGAATCGGCAGGAAGTGGGTGGGATTTACAAAGAGAAATCCGTACTGAGATTACTACAGAGGATGGCGAAAAACAAGGTGCCCAATGGCACGCGACACGCCGCCAGTCCCCATCCAGGCTCACTATGACTAACAATCTTACAAATCATCTGAAACTTGTTTGTTTTTTTTTAAATAAAAAGTAACATTTTGCATTTTCTTGTGAAAAGTGATTCATGAGAGCTTTTCCCGACAAGAGAGCCCCGCCCCCCCTCCCCCCTCCACCTATCGCTCAACTGCGCAAAAGGAAATAAATACATTGAACTTCCAAAATGATGTCAGGGCATTTCAGGAATAATAATAATATCTCTTGAAATTGTTTTATGAGAGGAAGGTGAAAGAAGGGTCGCCCTCATCTATTTCCCAACTATTAATGGATAATCTTTACTAAAAATAATACAAACCGACTACAGAGATACCTTCGGATTGCGAGTAACGCGGTCAGGGCCGCCATCAGGAATTATGGGGCCCCTTACAGAGCATCAGGCATGGGCCCCCTGGAGCAGAGAACCGGGGGAGGGGGGGCTTCCCCCTGAAATTGAGAAGTTGGGGGGTGCCACCACTAATTGAGAAGCGGGGGGCCCTTTACAAAAAAAAAAAGAAATAATTAAAATATTTATATTAAAAAAAATTATAAAAAAGGGGGGGTAGCCATCCGGGGCCCTGGGGACCTCTGGACCCTTTAATAGAAATAAAAAGAGAAATAAAAAATATATATAATAATATTTATTAAAAAAAAGGGGGGGGTTGCCATCCGGGGCCCTTAGGACCTCTGGACCCTTTAATAGAAATAAAAAGAGAAATAAAAAATATATATAATAATATTTATAAAAAAAAAAGGGGGGGTTGCCATCCGGGGCCCTTAGGACCTCTGGGCCCTTTAATAGAAATAAAAAAAGAAATAAAAAATATATATAATAATATTTATTAAAAAAAAAAGGGGAGTTGCCATCCGGGGCCCTTAGGACCTCTGGGCCCTTTAATAGAAATAAAAAAAGAAATAAAAAATATATATAATAATATTTATAAAAAAAAAAAGGGGAGTTGCCATCCGGGGCCCTTAGGACCTCTGGGCTCTTTAATAAAAAGTGTATATATATAGCCATCAGGGGCTCTGGGGACCTCTGGACCCTTTAATAGAAATAAAAAGAGAAATACAAAATATATATAATAATATTTATAAAAAAAAAAGGGGGGGGGGTTGCCATCCGGGGCCCTTAGGACCTCTGGGCCCTTTAATAGAAATAAAAAAAGAAATAAAAAATATATATAATAATATTTATAAAAAAAAAAAGGGGAGTTGCCATCCGGGGCCCTTAGGACCTCTGGGCTCTTTAATAAAAAGTGTATATATATAGCCATCAGGGGCCCTGGGGACCTCTGGACCCTTTAATAGAAATAAAAAGAGAAATACAAAATATATATAATAATATTTATAAAAAAAAAGGGGGGGTTGCCATCCGGGGCCCTTAGGACCTCTGGGCCCTTTAATAGAAATAAAAAAAGAAATAAAAAATATATATAATAATATTTATATAAAAAAAAAAGGGGAGTTGCCATCCGGGGCCCTTAGGACCTCTGGGCTCTTTAATAAAAAGTGTATATATATAGCCATCAGGGGCCCTGGGGACCTCTGGACCCTTTAATAGAAATAAAAAGAGAAATAAAAAATATATATAATAATATTTATAAAAAAAAAAAGGGGGGGTTGCCATCCGGGGCCCTTAGGACCTCTGGGCCCTTTAATAGAAATAAAAAAAGAAATAAAAAATATATATAATAATATTTATAAAAAAAAAAAGGGGAGTTGCCACCCGGGGCCCTTAGGACCTCTGGGCTCTTTAATAAAAAGTGTATATATATAGCCATCAGGGGCCCTGGGGACCTCTGGACCCTTTAATAGAAATAAAAAGAGAAATAAAAAATATATATAATAATATTTATAAAAAAAAAGGGGGGGGTTGCCATCCGGGGCCCTTAGGACCTCTGGGCCCTTTAATAGAAATAAAAAATATATATAATAATATTTATAAAAAAAAAGGGGGGGGTTGCCATCCGGGGCCCTTAGGACCTCTGGGCTCTTTAATAAAAAGTGTATATATATAGCCATCAGGGGCCCTGGGGACCTCTGGACCCTTTAATAGAAATAAAAAGAGAAATAAAAAATATATATAATAATATTTATAAAAAAAAAAAGGGGGGGTTGCCATCCGGGGCCCTTAGGACCTCTGGGCCCTTTAATAGAAATAAAAAAAGAAATAAAAAATATATATAATAATATTTATAAAAAAAAAAAGGGGAGTTGCCACCCGGGGCCCTTAGGACCTCTGGGCTCTTTAATAAAAAGTGTATATATATAGCCATCAGGGGCCCTGGGGACCTCTGGACCCTTTAATAGAAATAAAAAGAGAAATAAAAAATATATATAATAATATTTATAAAAAAAAAGGGGGGGGTTGCCATCCGGGGCCCTTAGGACCTCTGGGCCCTTTAATAGAAATAAAAAATATATATAATAATATTTATAAAAAAAAAGGGGGGGGTTGCCATCCGGGGCCCTTAGGACCTCTGGGCCCTTTAATAGAAATAAAAAAAGAAATAAAAAATATATATAATAATATTTATAAAAAAAAAAGGGGAGTTGCCACCCGGGGCCCTTAGGACCTCTGGGCTCTTTAATAAAAAGTGTATATATATAGACATCAGGGGCCCTGGGGACCTCTGGACCCTTTAATAGAAATAAAAAGAGAAATAAAAAATATATATAATAATATTTATAAAAAAAAAGGGGGGGGTTGCCATCCGGGGCCCTTAGGACCTCTGGGCCCTTTAATAGAAATAAAAAATATATATAATAATATTTATAAAAAAAAAAAGGGGAGTTGCCATCCGGGGCCCTTAGGACCTCTGGGCTCTTTAATAAAAAGTGTATATATATAGCCATCAGGGGCCCTGGGGACCTCTGGACCCTTTAATAGAAATAAAAAGAGAAATAAAAAATATATATAATAATATTTATTAAAAAAAAAGGGGGGGGTTGCCATCCGGGGCCCTTAGGACCTCTGGGCCCTTTAATAGAAATAAAAAAAGAAATAAAAAATATATATAATAATATTTATAAAAAAAAAAGGGGAGTTGCCATCCGGGGCCCTTAGGACCTTTGGGCTCTTTAATAAAAAGTGTATATATATAGCCATCAGGGGCCCTGGGACCTCTGGACCCTTTAATAGAAATAAAAATATAAAAAAAACAACTTCAGCCCCCACCCACCCAGGAGGATTTGGCTGGCAGATGACCGGGGGCCACTTTTTTTGCCACTGCATCGCTTTTACTGACAATTGCGCGGTCGTGCGACGTGGCTCCAAAAAACAAAATGTACATTCTTTTTTTTCCCCACAAATAGAGCTTTCTTTTGGTGGTACGGTAAAACCTCGGATCACGAGCATAATTGGTTCCAGAAACACGCTTGTAATCCAAAGCACTTGTATATCAAAGCATTATTTTTACAGGGTATAAAAGAGAAGAGAGGCGCCTCCTCTAAGTGTAGCAATAAGTTGCTAAATGTTGTCCCTTCATTACATGTAACCATATTGCTACACTTAGAGGCTCCTCTCTTCTCTTTTATAATCAGTTGTGACATGACGCTGCTCTTATATCAAGACATCGCTTGTATATCAAGGCAAAATGTATTAAAAAATGTTGCTTGTCTTGGAAAACGCTCTCAAACCAAGTTACTCTCAAACCAAGGTTTTACTGTATTTGATCATCTCTGCATTTTTTATTTATTTTTTGCGCTATACACTAAAAAAAATAGCGAAATTTAAAAAAAAAACACAATATATTTTACTTTTTGCTACACTAAATAACCCACTTTAACCACTTCAGCCCCGGACCATTATGCAGGCCAGGCCCCTTTTTTGCGATTCGGCACTGCGTCGCTTTAACTGACAATTGCGCGGTCGTGCGACGCGGCTCCCAAACACAATTGCCGTCCTTTATCTCCCACAAATAGAGATTTCCTTTTGGTGGTATTTGATCACCTCTGCGGTTTTTATTTATTGCGCTATAAACAAAAATAAAGCGACAATTTTGAAAAAAATGCAATATTTTTTACTTTTTGCTGTAATAAATATCCCCCAAAAATATATAAAAAAAAACACTTTTTTTCCTCAGTTTAGGCCGATTTTTCTACGTATTCTTCTACATATTTTTGGTAAAAAAAAATCAGCATTTATTGACCGGTTTGCGCAAAAGTTATAGCGTCTACAGAATAGGGGATAGTTTTATGGCATTTTTTTTTTACTAGTAATGCTGGCGATCAGCGATATTTATCGTGACTGCGCCATTGTGGCGGACACTTTTGACACATTTTTGGGACCATTGTAATTTATACAGCGATCAGTGCTATAAAAATGCACTGATTACTGTGAAAATGTGACTGGCAGGGAAGGGGTTAACCACTAGGGGGCTAGGAAGGGGTTTAAGTATGTCCTAGGGAGTGATTCTAAATGTGTGGGGGTGGGGCTTACTGTGACACGACACTATTCACTGCTCCCGATGAGAGGGAACAGACAATCAGTGACATGTCAGTAGGCAGAACAGGGAGATGCTTGTTTACACAAAAAACTGTGGTCACCCATAGGACCATCTTGACCACCGTGGTCACCCATAGAACCATCCTGACCACCGTGGTCACCCATAGGACCATCCTGACCACCGTGGTCACCCATAGGACCATCCTGACCACCGTGGTCACCCATAGGACCATCTTGACCACTGTGGTCACCCATATGACAATGTTGACCACCGTTGTCACCCATAGGACCATTATGACTACCGTGGTCATCCATAGGACCATCCTGACCACAGTGGTCACCCATAGGACCATCCTGACCACCGTGGTCATCCATAGGACCATCCTGACCACCGTGGTCACCTTCAGGACCATCCTGACCACCGTGGTCACCCATAGGAAAAAACCCTGACCACGTGGTCATCTATAGGACCATCCTGACCACCGTGTTTACCCATAGGACCATCCTGACCACTGTGGTCACCCATAGGACTATCCTGACCACCGTGGTCACTCATAGGACCATCCTGACCACTGTGGTCACCCATAGGACCACGCTGACCACTGTGGTCACCCATAGGACCATCCTGAACATGGTGGTCACCCATAGGACCATCCTGACCACGCGGTCACCCATAGGACCACCTTGGCTCACCCATAAGACCACCCTGGTCACCCATAGGACCATCCTGACCCCGTGGTCACCCATAGGACCATCCTGACCACTGTGGTCACCCATAGGACCATCCTGACCACTTTGGCTCACCCATAGGACCATCCTGACCACTGTGGTCACCCATAGGACCATGCTGACCACTGTGGTCACCCATAGGACCATCCTGACCATGGTGGTCACCCATAGGACCATCCTGACCACGCGGTCAGACATAGGACCACCTTGGCTCACCCATAAGACCACCCTGACCACCTTGGTCACCCATAGGACCACCCTGACCCCCGTGGTCACCCATAGGACCATCCTGACCACCTTGGCTCACCCATAGGACCATCCTGACCACCTTGGCTCACCCATAGGACCTACCCTGTTCCATCCTGGTACACCAGCCCCCCCCCCCCCCCCCCGTGGCTTTATGGGTATCAAGGGCATATGAATTCAATCCAACAGCATTAATGCAAAAACCAAAATACTGTTTTCTGCTGGGTTGAGGCTTTAAGAATTAGCGAGCAGCCCCATAATCATGATGAAGGGGGGGGGGGGGGGGGGGGTGCTGCAACATACTGACAGCAATCAGTGGTGTCAGATGCCAGGAAATGGCTGATGTACCAACAGGAAACCAACCCTGTGTACATGTCCCATACACAGCGCCATTCAGACACCTAGGAACAAAAACAGTCAATGTTACTTGCAGCAGCCAATGAGATGTCTGCTTTCATATTCGTAACTGCACTGGAAAAAAAGACACTTTTTCGAATTAAAAAAATAAGACAACAGTAAAGTTATCCCAATTTTTTTTTTTATACTGTGAAAGATAATGTTACGCCGCGTAAATTGATACCCAACATGTCACGCTTCAAAATTGCGTCCGCTCGTGGAATGGCGACAAACTTTTACCCTTAAAAATCTCCAGAGGTGACGCTTAAAAAAATTCTACAGGTTGCATGTTTTGAGTTACAGAGGAGGTCTAGGGCTAGAATTATCGCACTCGCTCTAACGATCGCGGTGAAATCGTCACATGTGTGGTTTGAACAACGTTTTCATATACGGGCGCCGCTCACGTATGCGTTCGCTTCTGCACGTGAGCTCGGCGAGACAGGGCAAATTTTTTTTTTTTACTTATTTATTTTACCTTTTATTTTTTTACACTGTAAATGGCAGTATAGATGTAGATCCCGACATGTTTTGTCCTGATTTTTTATATAGCAGTCACTATATCTGCTCTCCCCAGGAGCCTGCAGTCACTACATCTGCTCTCCCCAGGACTCTGCAGTCACTATATCTGCTCTCCCCAGAACTCTGCAGTCACTAGATCTGCTCTCCCCCAGAACTCTGCAGTCACTAGATCTGGTCTCCCCAGGAGGCTGCAGTCACTATATCTGCTCTCCTCAGGAGCCTGCAGTCACTATATCTGCTCTCCCCAGGAGCCTGCAGTCACTATATCTGATCTCCCCAGGAGCCCGCAGTCATTATATCTGCTCTCCCCAGGAGCCTGCAGTCACTAGATCTGCTCTCCCCAGGAGCTTGCACTCACTATATCTGTTATCCCCAGTTGCCCGCAGTCACTATATCTGCTCTCCCCAGGACTCTGACTCTGCACTCACTATATCTGTTCTCCCCAGGAGCCCGCAGTCACTATATCTGCTCTCCCCAGGCAGTCACTATATCTGCTCTCCCCAGGAGCCTCATTATATCTGCTCTCCCCAGGATCTCTGCAGTCACTATATCTGATCTGCTCTCCCCAGGACTCTGCAGTCACTATATGCTCTCCCCAGCTCTGCAGTCACTAGATCTGCTCTCCCCCAGAACTCTGCAGTCACTAGATCTGGTCTCCCCAGGAGGCTGCAGTCACTATATCTGCTCTCCTCAGGAGCCTGCAGTCACTATATCTGCTCTCCCCAGGAGCCTGCAGCTGATCTCCCCAGGAGCCCGCAGTCATTATATCTGCTCTCCCCAGGAGCCTGCAGTCACTAGATCTGCTCTCCCCAGGAGCTTGAGTTATCCCCAGTTGCCCGCAGTCACTATATCTGCTCTCCCCAGGACTCTGCACTCACTATATCTGTTCTCCCCAGGAGCCCGCAGTCACCTGCTCTCCCCAGGAGCCTGCAGTCATTATATCTGCTCTCCCCAGGACTCTGCCACAGGAGCCTGCAGTCACTATATCTGCTCTCCCCAGGACTCTGCAGTCACTATATCTGCTCTCCCCAGAACTCTGCAGTCACTAGATCTGCTCTCCCCCAGAACTCTGCAGTCACTAGATCTGGTCTCCCCAGGAGGCTGCAGTCACTATATCTGCTCTCCTCAGGAGCCTGCAGTCACTATATCTGCTCTCCCCAGGAGCCTGCAGTCACTATATCTGATCTCCCCAGGAGCCCGCAGTCATTATATCTGCTCTCCCCAGGAGCCTGCAGTCACTAGATCTGCTCTCCCCAGGAGCTTGCACTCACTATATCTGTTATCCCCAGTTGCCCGCAGTCACTATATCTGCTCTCCCCAGGACTCTGCACTCACTATATCTGTTCTCCCCAGGAGCCCGCAGTCACTATATCTGCTCTCCCCAGGAGCCTGCAGTCATTATATCTGCTCTCCCCAGGACTCTGCAGTCACTATATCTGATCTCCCCAATGAGCCTGCAGTCACTATATCTGCTCTCCCCAGGAGCCTGCAGTCACTATATCTGCTCTCCCCAGGAGCCTGCAGTCACTATATCTGCTCTCCCCAAGGAGCCTGCAGTCACTACATCTGATCTTCCCAGGAGCCTGCAGTCACTATATCTGCTCTCCCCAGGAGCCTGCAGTCACTATATCTGAACCCCCCAGGAGCCTGCAGTCACTATATCTGATCTCCCCAGGAGCCTGCAGTCACTATATCTGGTCTCCCCAGGAGCCTGCAGTCACTATATCTGGTCTCCCCAGGAGCCTGAAGTCACTATATCTGCTCTCCCCAGGAGGCTGCAGTCACTATATCTGGTCTCCCCAGGAGGCTGCAGTCACTATATCTGGTCTCCCCAGGAGCCTGCAGTCACTATATGTGGTCTCCCCAGGAGCCTGCATTCATTATATCTGGTCTCCTCAGGAGCCTACACTCACTATACCCGTCCTGTTATACCGCTGGATGGTCCCGGCCCCTGCGCTGCAGATCAGTTTCTGGGTCTTGGCGATCTTCTTATCTCCTCGGCCATCTTTATGTAGAGACACAATTCTTTATATCAGATCCTCAGAGAGTTCTTTGCCATGAGGCGCCATGTTGTCCTTCCAGTGACCAGTATGAGAGAGTGAGAGCGATAACACCAAATTTAACACACCTGCTCCCCATTCACAACCTGAGACCTTGTAACACTAACGAGCCACATGACACCGGGTGGGGGGGGGGAGTGGCTAATTGGCCCCCAATTTGGAGATTTTTACACTGTTATACAAGCTGTACACTCACTACACAACATTGTAGATACAAAGTGTCATCTCTTCAGTGTTGTGACATGAAAAGATACAAGAAATGTGACGGAGGGTTTCCTTAATACTTGTGGTCTCGGTCACATCAGGACCATTGCTGTGACGTGTCTCGGGGGGGGGGGGGGGGGAGTGACGGGAGAGGCGGTTCAATGATGAAATAATCGTGGTTGGCAGATATAGAACTCTCGGGTTATTTACCCTCCCAGTCACACACAGACTACAAGGAGGAGAAGGAATAATACAGGAGGAGGTTGGGAAACATCTGGAGTGCCGGGGACGGGACGGGAACAGGACGGGACTTGCCTCCACATTTTACTGAATTGCTCTGCAGGATTCTGAGATTTAACCCTCCGAAGGGCATCGATCGGCGCGATGGACCCCAGAAAGGTACACGGCGCACTTCTCATTAATGAACTATTCGGGGGGGCACTTTAGGGCCACACTTTGCTGCTGGGATCACTACAAAGACAAATGTAACTTTTTGTTACATTATAAGTGACATTTGATACATATCGACTTTTAGTTGACGTTTAGTTCTCTGTGTTTGTCGCGGCGCTCCGTGTTTTAGGTCAGCGGTTTCCAAACGACCGTCCACGGGGGCCACTGCAAAGATTTTATCCGGCCCTCTGATGCTAAAGGTGGGACTCTGATGGGTCCCCTGATATAAAGGGGTCTTGGATGGGTCCCCTGATATAGTCGGGGATCTGATGGGGAACCTGAAGAAAAGGGATCAGATGGATCCCCTGATATTGTAGGGGGATCTGATGGGGACCCTGATGTAAAGGGGTCTTTGACGGATCCCCTGATGTAGTGGGGAAATATGATGTGTCCCCTGATGTAGTGGGGGGATCTGATGGGAACCCTGATGTAAAGGGATCTGATGGGTCCCCTTATATAGTGGGAAGATCTGATAGGAAACTTGATGTAAAGGGATCTGATGGGTCCCTGGATATAGTGGGAAGATCTGATGGGTCCCCCGATGTAAAGGGATCTGATGGGTCCCCTGACATAGTGGGAATATCTGATGGGAACCTGATGTAAAGGGATCTGATGGGTCCCCTGATGTAGTGGGGGGATCTGATGGGAACCCTATTGTAGTGCAGGATCTGATGGGTCCCCTGATATAGTGGGAAGATCTGATGGGTCCCCCGATGTAAAGGGATCTGATGGGTTCCCTGATGTAGTGGGGGGATCTGATGGGTCCCCTGATATAGTGGGAAGATCTGATGGGTCCCCCGATGTAAAGGGATCTGATGGGTCCCCTGATATAGGAGGAAGATCTGATGGGTCCCCCGATGTAAAGGGATCTGATGGGTCCCCTGATATAGTGGGGGGATCTGATGGCTCCCCCGATGTAAATGGATCTGATGGGTCCCCTGATATAGTGGGGGGATCTGATGGCTCCCCCGATGTAAATGAATCTGATGGGTCCCCTGATATAGTGGGGGTTTTGATGGGGAACCTAAAGTAAAGGAAGACTTTGATGTATGAGGGTCTTGGATCTAAGGGGAGACTCACTGAGGGATCTGATGGGTCCCCTGATATAGTGGGAAGATCTGATGTAAAGGGATCTTTGATGGGTCCCCTGATGAAGTGGGGAGGTCTGATGGGGACTCTGATGTAGTGGGGGGGGGGGGGTCTGATTGGGACCCTGATGTAAAGGGATCTTTGACGAGTCCCCTGATGTAGTAAGGGGATCTGATGGGGACTCTGATGTAAAGGGATCGTTAATGGTTCCCCTGATATAGTGGGAATCTGAAGGGGACCCTAACATAAAGG